>DWTU01000785.1:0-15361 GCA_018251515.1 Cecropterus confusis
TTTTAGAAAAATCAGTGGTGCGTGCCTGGGATTCGAACCCCGGACCCTCGATTGAGAGGCCAAGTTTCAACCATTCGACTATCACTGCTCACTTTTATGAGTAATTAGTGCAATCGTTTTCTAATTTGTTACAAATGTGACATACAAATGAATATGAAATTGTAAGCAACACCAACATTCCTTATAAATTTATTTGATTATTTTGTGTCCTTATTTTGTATCGCTCATCATTCCATCGCTCGCAGTGAAACCGATGCATCTAAGTTAGGGGCTGTATCCCAATTGTTCCGAACTCGAATTCGTTCAGAGCGAGAAAGTTAAAAATTGTCTCCGTCGCCATTTGCTTTCCTCTTTTTGGACAAAGTTTTGAATGTATCGATCATGTTTTGGCGTCTTTTGTTGCTTTGTTTTTGTGTTGTACATTGTTGTTTTACGACAAACTTCGTTGTAGTAAAGTTAGTATTTACCAATAATTTCTGTGTTACTATTTTATTTATATGTATAAATGAGGTAAGTGACTGACTGCCTAAGAGATCAAAGCCGACTATTCCATGTAGATCAGAAATTATGCAAATAGGCTCTATAACATTAGTGGGGACTAAAATGGAATCCCGGAATTTCCACCGTCAAGAGGCTAAACAGAGGCATAAATTTGTATTATTTTTTGTTAATAATTTACTTACCAAAGTGTCTGTTTGCCGTTTGCGTCTTTTTTAACTATTTGAATTTATGATTACCATGTCTATGTAAAATTATTAAGCAAATTAAACAAAGAAAATTAAACAAAATATATCTATTTATTTATGTACAAAAATGATTGAATAATATGTGCAGTATGTGGTACAATATTTTCAAAATAGATAATCGATTTCCGTCCGGTTTCATTAAAAACTATGAGTCGTGTAAAATATCAGTTTATTCACAACCAAATTACAAAAATAAACTTTAAAAATATAAAAAAATAGTTTTCTTTACTACTCACTCTTCTCTCTTCTCGCCATGACATAATTACCTGAAAAAAAAAACAACACCATGTATCAGATCGTCACGATTTACGATAAAGGATTATCGATTCGAAATTCGAATCGGAAATGCGGGCAGGGCACTAAAATCAAAAACCGTAAACTTAACTCATTTAACGATAAATAAATTTATTTTATATGCGTATAAAAAAACAATTTAGTAACTGTAATTGTGTTATATGCGCTCATCGAAGTTATTTGTAATGAACAAATTAATGCATTAAGAAATTAATATTGATGACCGGAGTAACGCTGATGTCATATCGGAGTCCTGGGTTTGATCCTCGGCTAAGCGGATTTAATTGAAATAATTTTTGTTATAGACTTACTTTGTTCTGGGTCTGGGTATTTGTGTGTCTATAATACATATGACATGAACTCCATAACTATAGTAACGAGCCTTCAGTCTAGAAAGTATTTATTATTATTTTCTCATTTGTATCAATAGGTGACGTTTAAATACAACAATATGTACTTAGTAGGTAATAAATACAATACAATAACATTAACTACAATAATATTATAAGTATATAATAAGTACAACTTCGGATTAAGTTTAGTTTGTCCTCATTTTATATTTAGACTTACTACCTGACTTAGACATTAAAGCATATAAATATTTTCCACCAGTATTCTTAACCCTACTGTCGCTGAGTGAATTGAAACAAATTCTAATCGAGGTCGATTGCATACCCATTTAGTGACTTCTTATCAGTTAAACTACAATAAAAACATTGCTACAATACTAGTGACAGTGCGACTACATAAAAGCATTAGAAAGTACTAGGTGTCAATAAAACAGGCCTACATCATAGAAAAAAGTCGAAAGCAATGCAAGAATGAAGCCCAAAGCCGCCATTCCCGATGACATTAATAAAAAGGTTTTATTCCTCTATAAATAACAATAAAAACAACATTAAATAGTTTATTTGGCGATCAATACCTTACATTTTATAACCGTTTTACGACCCGCTTATGGAACCCAAAATGCCTAATTTGACTTCATTAAGTGCTCGGGAAACACTAAAATTATGGTTTATTAAGCTTTTACTTTACCCGCTAGTTACTTTATAGGAACCCGCTCTTTCTCCGAATCTCTTTAAATTTCACGCAGGAATACTAGATATTTTAGAGTCCAAGGTACCATTTATTAAAGACAAACTTTAAAAAATATATATATTATAATACTACATATTTTAGGGACAAAAGTACAATATATTATAGATAAACTTCAAAAAATAATACATTATAATACTAGATATTTTAGGGCCAAAAGTACTACATACGATAAGCTTTAAAAAAAATATATATATTCTAATGGCAGATATTGTAGGGTCAAAAGTTTCGGGGATTCTGGATTTCCGGGGTCAAAAGTACACCTTAGTACAACTAACAAATACAAAAATATACCCGCGGTATAAAGAGGATATTTTTCCTTTGGTTGTAGTTTTAACTGGATATAGTTAACATATGAGGTATCATATTTGGGTTTTAAATAGTTATATTATAATAAAAAAACTAGAAAATAAGTAACTTAATTTCGAATAACAAACATACCCATTTTTTATATGCCTTTATAACAAGGTTTCGTTTTGTGGGTCCGTGGTGATGACGTCACGGAGGGGAAAACCCACCTAATTTTCGCCTCTTATCGCCGAATTTATCAACGTATCGCTTTAATAACTTTCTATATTTGACATTGAGTTTACAGATCACAAATGTGATAGGGTGGCGTGCTCAAACACACTGTGTTTTAAACTGTCACTCTGTGCGTTTTGGCCACGTCGAAACATTAAACTTATCTTGATAACAGTAGGTGTTCTGGGCTATTTGTTTACTGGTTAATATTTTAATATTATTATATTCTAGGTTATTCCCGCGGCTTCACCCGCTTCGGTCGCGTTTACTACGGTGATGAGTATCCTACACATCATAAAGTAGATGTGTGCCAAATGTAAGCGAAATCCGAGCAGTAGTTTTAGCACAACGGAGTATCAAACAGGTGTGTTTGATACTCATTCGTGTACAGTACAGCCGTACATCCATATGTATTTATGTACATTCTCACAAACTTTCGCATTAATAATATTAGTAAGATGCTGTCTTTTACTTAATTATGTATTGATATGAAAATCAGACTTTATTATTAAGCGGAAAGTATAATCATGAAAAGCATTTCACAATAAAACAAACGAAAACTTAATTTACAATACAGATTAAATAAAATTAAGGATATTTCAAAGCGAAAGAAATCAGGCACTCCTTTCAACCACTAGGCGTTATGGGTTAAAACAATGGCGTCTTATTAAAGGAAAAAAAAACTAACATGTCAATACGCGAGGGATTAAAAAACCTCATTTGAATCGATCCTTTCACACTTCGTACAATCGCTCGCGACGGTTGATTTCCGCTCCTTAATACATTGAAGGGTTAAAAAAAGGTTCTCGAAATGAATTGGAAGCGTTTAAATAATCTTTTTTGGAATTATTCGTTATTGAACTAGTGAATGGGACGGAACTCGTTCGAGCCGGTTCGAATTTCGATCGATTCACTCGATAAGTGACCTCGTTTGGAAGGGATATCGCTTATTTATCGATTGAGCATCGAATGATCTAATCAAAAGGAATCGACGGACAGCCAATTTGAATGAGGGCTTCTGTTTATTTGCCTTGTTTTGTTTTTCAACGATGCGATTATGTTGCAATTTATTTTTAAATTACTCCGCTGCTTTGTAGTTAAATCTAGTTTTTATTTCTCGGCAACTTAGACAAAACAAGATTTAAAAATAGCAGATTTATTCCGTAAATTCTACAAACAAGATTTCAAAAGTCACTCTACTTCAGTCGAATCGTTATTAAAAATCTTATTCGATTTTATAACGGTAGTCGTAAAACGAAAAATTTTAATTCCTATGCGGAAAATCTCGGGGATCCTCGTAAACTCTAAATTTAAGCTTACGGGTCCGATCAGAAATAGAGCGTATCTGATCAGTGACATTCGTTTTGAGAAAAAAAAATACAAGAAATCTATAAGAACTCATAAAGTGGTCATAAACACGGAGGAGGTAATAAAAAAACAGTCCGATGTCGTGTTTCAGCTGCCGCGGGCTATTTCCGAACGTTCGAAAATCGAACGCCATCGAACTTCGAACAGAAATACGAAATTTAAAATTAGAACGCACAATGTAATGTGAATAAGCCTTTGTGTACGCGATTCTGATTCTCGTGATATTGAAACGCGCTTTTTATGAGCTATTTTCTCGTGTATTGTATTGGCAGATGTAACGTTTGTAATATGGAAGGAAAATATTCGAAATATTGCATCAATTTTAGAGAGCATGTCTACATTTTATGAGGAACATATTCTTTATTGTTATTGATTTAAAATATGTATCATAGTGAAAATAAAAAATAAATATGTATTTCCTTCAATTTTAAATAATTATTTTTAAATGAGATCATAACAATGTTTATGTGCGTTTCTTTTATTAGGTCAATGTGTATTTTATTTTTTTAATTTGTTTCATTTAATGAATGGATAGAAATAGTCAATAAATTTGAGTTGTTTGCAAAAATAGACATTTTGTTAGTTATAAGTTATTTTTTATTAATTATGTTATTTAATTAAAACAATAATACAATGTGATCATTCCATATTTCTGTCACTAAATTAAAAAAATATATACATGTCTTTATTTTTTATAGTCGTTCTAATTATTCATTTTTTAATTTGTCCACATTTATCATTTGCCCAGCAGTGGGCTTTTTATCGCAACCATTGATCAGTCTATTATTATAGTAGTCGTAACGACATTCCGCCGAGCGCGTGCTTCGTTTCTTTCATCTATCGCTTATAAAGTGTTCGCGCGTTTTTCATAACAACGGAACAATAATTATTTTTGTATTTAAGCATCTTGTTTCACTGCCACTTCGTAGCGAGTGAACGATACAAATATTCACTGTTTTTATTTATTTTAATAAAACGTCGATGTTCGCGATTGTACACGCTGAATTTCAAATAATTGAGAAATGAAAAATATTTCGACGGTGAGAATGTATTTGAAGGTAATGAAGTCACTACAGCCTATAGAGTAGACCTCATAGCGGCATGTAGCGTTGATTATAATCATTGTAGTTTTTTTTTAATTAAATGCATATTACCGACCTATCACATTATACATAACCAGGAATATGTAAAGTTCTTTATGAAAGTCTTAAATGTAGACCATACTCGGAGAGACAGACAGTGCCCAGTAGAGACTGTAATGATTCGATGATCGAACACTCCCTACAGTTATCCGAAATGTAAGTATCTTAACCATACAAGCTACCTACCTACACAAACCTAATTAAATTCGTTTGTAACAAACTATTCAAACCACGGTCTATCGACTGACAAAGTAGGTTACGTCTGAAAATATTATAGCTTTATTATTATCGCTTCTCGCTCACTGTGAAACAAACGGTTAACCCGTTCCGTGCCAAGTGGGTGAGTGTCAATGGAACAAAACCGATTTATAAGAGATTTTTTAGTTTTTCGTATTGTTTTTAAAAATGAGGATGTAAATAATGAGATGCGACAGCCCACAATGCTGTCGGGAACTGCGATAAACAGAAAACGGTTATGAAATTTTATTAAATGTCGCGAAATGGGTTTTATAGGTTTTGTAGGTACTAGGAATCATCGTGGTAAAATGTCATTGCCACACTTTTTTTGCACAAGTACGCAGTTCTATTATATTGTGACAATTGCTGCAGTATACACTTTCAATCTTATAAGATGGAAAAGAATTAATAAAGTGGTAGTTTTTAAATAAATAAGTAGCAAATGAGCATGTAGACAACCTAATAAGAAGTGGCCACTGATTCCCATGGACATCAGTAATTAACCCCATATAAGCTCAGTCGTCGGGTGACGACCCGCGAGGCGGAGCTGTCACCACACCGGTCTGACGCGCAGTGGGTTCCGGGTTCGATTCCCGGCGAGACAGTGATCTGAGTGTTTGTGTATTCGTCTTTGTCTGTCTATAGTACACACGACACAGGAGAAAACCCTACTGTGGGGCTATGAGTGTAGAAAGAGTTATTACTTTTAGTTACTTTCTAGTCTTACTTGAGGTTAGCTGGATGAGTTTTTACCCCTGAGGACTAAGTTGGAATGCTTTGGGTAAGTATGTCTCCCTTACGACCCTTCAAACCCTACACGTCGGTATCCTCAGAGCAAACGTCAAGAATTAGCACGTCAGATCAGGAATTCGAAAGATGGGACGATTAGACGGGACTCCATCCCGAATGTTGGCTGAGAATCGGCGACTCGATTCGGGAGATAAATCTAAACAAATAGCTTAAATTTAATGTTTGTACGTCGGTTTGTGTTGTAATATATGAAGCTTTATTGAGCTGTCTGTCTGGAATTGCAGAAAAATTGATGATTTTCTAAGCTTATTTGGACAGTTGAATGATTGATATAACTTTTTTCATTGTAGCATCAGAGTACCTACCTGCCTTCACTTTGATAAGAAATATTAGGCATTAAAGTATATTTCATGGCAATTAAACTATATAATCATAATAATTCAAAATCTTCGGTGTAAATAAAATATATGAATCCATAGATAAATAACAAGATGCATTCTTATATAGCTTGTATGTAGCTAATGATATTATTTTATTTTATGCAGGTGAACTCGCTTGGAATTAAATAATAAAAAGTCGGAATAAATTAAAATTAAGACAAATAAAATAAAATGTATATTTACAAAATTGTCGCTTTCGTAAAGTGAAAGAATTATGTTGTCACTTTTAACAACATCCCATGAACTTGCTCGCTAATAGAAAATGGCGACTTCCCACGAAAAGTACGTGGGCGGCTCCTTTATTTAGTGAAATTTTATTAGTTCACCGTAATTTATTTCGATGATAAATATTAAATTACATAAAAGCCCGGTGAAATTACTGGTACCCACCCAATAAATTCATATCACACTAAAGTTTCGTAACGAAAATCATTAACTGACAAACATCGTAAAGTGGAGGCGAAATAGAACGCATTCTCCCGGTTTATATTTAAATTTAAAATCCGAACGAGCGACATATTTTTAAAAGTTCGAACGGCGACACTTAAAACTAATCGCTGTTTTCGATTCTGGCGCGTCTTTTGAAAGAGTTCGAATGCGCGTTCTAATTTTGAAATGTTTTCGATATTGGAACGGGCGGCGGTCGTGTCGATGGGAACGTTGTGAAACCCGTTGTTTTGACTTGACATCGGGAGACCACTCTATTTTCTATTGTATTTTATAACGTTATTTTCATACACACTCATTTTAAAAAGGTAAAACATAAACACCTACTTTGATTCATACCGATCCGATGTATTAGTCACATTTTCGTTATTTTTCGTCACAAATATATGTTACAAATTTGTTAGTGCGAAAGTGTCTAAACAAAGATAAAAAATAAACATTAAATTAGGTAGTGTTAAAAGTCAAAAGGACATACATTCAAGCAAAGGATTTTATTGGCAGTATACCTCAGAAATTAATTTTTATGTAGAATTATAAAAATATAATTTATTTGTCCAGCGTTGTGCACCAATTACATTCACGTAGGACTTATTATATCATCAAGCTGTAACTTATTACGCCAAAAAGTTGTGTCAGTTTTGCAAAACTGTCAGGTAAGACACTGAGTGACGTCACTTCCGATCCGTTGACGTCAATTCTTAAAACATTGTAACGATATTTTAAGAATTTATTTTTAAGACACAATCCATCACAATAATTTGTACAAAGTATTACCATAATCGACGCTTAAGATAAGAACCGAATCTGCTTTATGTAATCCAATGATCTCGGGAGTAAATTTCAAAAACCCTTTGTAAATAAACAAAATCTACGTTATCTATGGAACTCCTGAGAAAATACGTTTCATACTTAAGAATTAATAAGTAGATTAAGGTACAGCAATAGTTTGTAGTCACAATATGATTCGTTACAAATATCGACAAAAACCATACAGTAGCAGGTGAAATGCTCAATTTTAATTCCACTGTTCTAATGTTTAATAATTAAACATTTAAAATATACTATATTCTTATTGAAATCGTATTAAATTCGAGATATTTAATATATATTATTTAATATATAAATCAAAGATGGGCAAACTGAATGACGACCGGCGTGGCGGAGCAGTCTCAATACCGGTCTGACACGCAGTGTGTCCCGGGTTCGATCCCCGGCCAGATAGATCTCTGAATGATGAGTTTAGATTTCTGTTCTGGATCTGGGTGTTTGTGTATTTGTCTTTGTGTGTCCAAGGCACCCACGACACAGGAGAAAATTCCACTGTGGGGCTTCGAGTGTAGAAAGCGTTTTTAAAACTCTTTGTGGTCCGACTTCAGCACAACTACCTATTTCTGTCTCATAACAGCAGTTTGCATTGCCGTGTTCTTGTCCAAAGGGTGTGGTAAGACATACTTATCCGGAGTATTCCAAGTTAGTCCTCAAGAGTAGCAACGTTCTGTTACTAATCTCAGAACTTGATCATATCTGGGTTAGAAGACTGAGCTTACCTGAGATTATGTCCATGGGGGGCAGTGTCCACTTACCATCAGGTGGATTGCATGTTTGCTGCTTCCAATAATAAAGAAAATATATGTATTTTGAAGATTTATCAGAGTCGTGTATAGACATTTACAATCTGTCGTGTGTCGTCCATCCTTACCAAGCAGGCGGTTGTAAGTGTGCGAACAATTTGCGATGCGTATCGCGGAAACAATAGTCGATTCTGCGCCTAGCACGTACCGTCCACAAAAACGGACCATAGACAAGCTGACCGTTTGACGTTCTGGTCGTAAGCTGTAACTTGTGACGTAATAGTATTCCCGCTCTTTTTATCTGTGGTGATTTAAGATGTCAATATATTTGAAGAAATATTTAGATTAATTGACGAATTTTCTTTTAAGTATTCTGCTCACATTGTTTTATTAAATTTAATGGTTAATAAACAGAAATGTGTGAAGGAATGGGTCTGAAATAAAAAATACTAGTATTTCATTCCAATATATTTGTGTATGTTTCCATTTGGAATTCGTCATAGTGGTAAAATTTCAATATTATCCAGTAGCTTCAAAAATAAAACCGCTTATTCCTATAGATTGTAAACACGATAAATATGGTGTTTATTGCAACGGCAAGGAAGACGGCCACTTTATTTATGGATATCGAGTGACGGAATTCATTCAGTGTCTGTACACAGCTGATATATTTAATCCCTTAAGCTAATTACAACTTTATAGGCCTTAATGAGACAATTATCTTGCTAAAGTATTTTTATGAAGAAAAGTGGCGGGAATTGAATTTTTTTAAACCAACGATTTGGGACGCGCTAATGGCGCGGAACGTCACGCTCTCAATATGATTTTTTCCATATTTTTACAGTTGATTTTAATTACTTTATGTTTAAAAGATCTTATGGCGTATTGAACAATTGTTAGATAATCAATTTTAATTCGAGTATTTTAGTTCTAAAGGTTTATTACACAAGTTTGGCGGATGAGGTTTCTACAGATCTATATTAACATGCGAGACTATGCAGTAAAGTGTTATCATACTTATATTAAGAGAACTAAAAAATAAATACAATTAAAAAAAAAACACTCAGGGACTGCCGCGGTAAAGCTAATGCGTAGCATTTTTTATCAAGTTATGCAATTATAATTATTTATTTATTTATGCAGTACTTTTTTTTCTATGATATCGATTCAAGTTACACTTTTTGAGCGTGGTGACCGATAAGAAAACATTTTTTTGCTTTTACTGAATAAATGAGAAGTTAATATCGTTTAAAATATTTTTATACATATTCGTCCGATTTCGGAGCAGCTCGTCTCGATCCATGCGAGCTTCATACAGTCGTACCATATACATAAACGTTTAGCGAACGCTCGGCCGAAATACATGGTAGGCGGAGTGGGGGGTGTTAGGTTTTATTTTCGTTACAGAATTTCTTAATTCGGTCACCGCGCTCGAAGCCCACGATAAAAGCTATGCAATAGCTAAAAAATTTTTTTTTGTCTTACCATAATAAGGTGTACCACCATACCATAATAATTTTACGTCTTACGTAAAACGTATATGTAAATACATATTCATACAAAATTGGATAATGTAGAAATAATTCAAGTAATGGAATGAATGAAAACTTGGCGTTAATTAAATGTTCCCGTGGAGTTATATAATAATTACTTTACGTACTTAATTCATATACCACTTCATACTTCAACAGAAATTCATAACTATCTACATTTTGCTTGGCTTCACAAAGGAAAACTGAAAATGGTTTTCGTGGATGTTAATTCAGACAATTATGAACAATGTGGATAAGGTTTCTGTATTACGGTATAATAATTATTCCGTTTCATTTCATGGCGTTTCATTTTGAGGTCGATGAGAGAAACGATATAATTTTATTTTTTTATTGACAACATCTAGCACAAAAAGTAAGTCTATACAATTTTTGATGCAATTAGTAGTACTGTTAGTGTAGGAAAATATTTTATTCATTTACAAATATTACCGACAAAGCATTTTCGAACAGGAATTGAAGAAGCAATAGACTTTAAATTCCGAATCGATTCCACAATGTTCTTGATATCTGCATAGTTATGAAATTGCAGTTCGAGATCTGTACGGAACGGATAATCTCAAAATTTCGTATACTAATAGACTAAAGTACAAAACCTTAAGATGCTTATGTGCTTTAACACGTAATTTTGGGAAAGCTACGACGATATGAACTCTACTTTTGATATGTGGTCATAAATATATTTTGGTAGTAGAATATGTTTTGCAGTAATATTCACCATCAGCTTCTTAACATTAACAATATTATTATAAAGTAAAATAATCAGTGAAAATAAGAATGTTTTCGTTCATGCTTCATCTATTTATTTTTTTATTTATTTCTCATTAGATATAGGTACAAACAAGGTGTTTCACATGCTACAGTCAGTTACAATATATCTAGTCATGTTATGACATACAAATATTATAGTAATTAATTGTACAAATGATGTCAACGTGTAATGTCAGCAGATTACAAAATTGAAACCTAATAAATTAGTAATAAATTCGATAAACAGATTTTCTTTAAAATCATGTCCCTGTTCATATTCAATTTTTAAAATCATGTATATAAGCGTATAAGTGTCATATGAAGTAAATATCAAACGTAATCTGAAGAATGTTATATTAAATTACTAAAGATTGTGTTTAAATTCAGTGCATTTTAAAAAACGAATAGCTCCATCTTGTGGATGCAGGCGGAGGCGTGTAAATCAGAATGGCCGCCCCACGATTACCGCCATTACACAAATTGTAGTGATCACCATTGTCTTGTTACAACATGTAATTACCGAGAATTACTATTTGCTAGTTTATCTTTAACCCTAATTAACGGTCGTGGTTTTGTTTATTTCAAATTAAGTTTTTTTTTTATAATATAGACGTAGCAAAACAACATGGTGTTCAACTGATGGTAAGTGGTGACTGTATGGACATCACTTTTCAACCCCTAATAAGATTGGAGTCCTACATGAGTTAGCCTACATGAGGCTACCGATGCGTTGCTTCCCCCGGTAACTTATTCGGCACGCCCCGAATAAGTACGTCTCCCTTTCCACGCCTTTCAAATCAAAACATTTACCATGGCTGTTATTGGACCGAAATAGATGCGGCGGTGGTGCCTCGTGAAATGATTAAGGGTTCTACCACCTTAAAAATAAATAATGCCAGAAATGTACAAAAATGTATTTCGGAAATATTTTATTTATTTTAAACGAAAAGATACAGAAACTTATGAGAAATCCGTATCTGCGCAAAAATTTACCCCTACTGGAATTCAAACCCGGCACTACAATAGTGTATGCGAGTTAGCAAGTTTGGTAATCAAAAATAAATATATGGATTTAACTGCTTTTTCTTCATGGAATAGATTGATGGAATAATCGAATAGTATGGAATAGTAGGTATAATAATGTAAACGAATATTGTATGAACCAAATATATTGTGAGACAAATTATACTTAACATTAACTTCCTGCTTAGCATTAACCTGCTTAGTAACAGGTAATTACATTGTACCAAAGGAAACAAAATTGTGAGAGAAAATAATACACAGCGCCAAAGACATGATATAAATAGCGTAATGAAGATTGAATTGAATGTAAATGTTGATTTTTAATTATGTAGAGCTCTGCAATTTATGCAGGGCGGCGTCTCAGTTTTCTATGTAAACACCGAGAACAAGCTCAATTTGCGTTCGGAAATATGCATTTAACTATGAGCTTGTCAGACATCTGCGAAAACATGGAAATACTGCTTGAAATTATTACGTGTTTCAGTGTAAATTTACTTGACTATTTGATTTAGTTTAATTAGTAAGCACCGTAGTTTAATTATTCATGTAGAGATGAGACATTTTGGATACATTTTTTATATGCAATAGATTTTTGCAACATTCGACATTTTTGCAACGTGAATATTTGAAAAAGATTATAGATTTCGACGTCTTACAATGACATAATTACATAAAAATACATACATAATACGTAATACAAATATATAATAAGTATTTTAAATGTTTGCAACACAATAAGGTGTTGTAGGAAGTTGACCAACAGCGAGAGCAAACTCGCTTAGGATACAACGGGAAGTTTCATTAGAAAAAGTTCTTTTGTCGTTAACTTTTGCTGACAATGGTAGTAATTAAAAGTTGCGACAAGTGACGGCGGCGACCCGCCAAAGCGGCGCTAACTTAGATAATACTTACTGCTTTTTGTATCTGAGTACCCATACTGCAAGTCGAGTAAAGAACTCGATTCTTGAATCGAAGTCTCTAGAATCGAGCCGCAAAATATAGACGACTGGAATATCGATGTCCTAAAATTGATCTTCGATTTATTTTATTGTTAGCTTTGAAAACTGGTGAAAATTAGTCTACGAAAATAGACCTGAAATCGATTTGCTAGATCGATTCATAGTGTATTTCATCCATATTTTTAGTTCGAAAGTACTATTATTCGATTATTCGAAATTGCTTACTCCAAGCTACACGAGAGAAGCCTTAGAAAGTGTTTTGTTATAAGAGCGGTGCAAGGCTGAAGTGTGGTCTTTTTGAAGAGTGTGATAAAGCTACTTAAATGGGATTTCAACGTAGTCCTTAGGAATAGCAATGCCTTTTTGATCGATCATGGGCACGCGTCCCACATTATATTAAGCCGTTTTTTTTGTAGAGGAACCTTGCGCAGTAAAATAAAAAAGTGTTGCAGTAAACAGCAAATATTCATAAATTACTAATTAATTAATTAATAATTAATTAATTACTAAACTGCAATCCTCGTCGAAATAGTTTTGTAAAAGATAGACATAAAAAGTAGCAAAGATACAAATAGTGAGTATTAAAACACTTAAGAAAGCTCTTTTAGTTTTTTGGCTTTACTAATTCAGCTAAAATGTAATATTATTGTACTTCTAAGTAATGGAGTGCACTCGTGTTAACATTGCTACAAGCGCTTGTGGTCTGAGCGCTACAATTCCAGCCGTGTCATATGGCGTGTAACTCCAGATTTCATTTATAACTGAGTTGCCGCTGGTCTTGCCGCCGGCGTCTACCAAACCTTACCTTATAGTGTATTTTCGTTAATTAATCTAGTATAAATTTATTCAAACACAAATACTATAGGTACTTGTAAAATTACATTGAAATCTCATTAAAAATGGCTGTTTTTCATACCATGTGAAAAGTCACTCTATTATTAACATTTAAAACAATATATGTGAAAAATATATTTTGAACAATAAGGATAAAATACTAAGCATGCTTAAAACTTAAGTGTACTTCAAAGGATACCAAAATTCTAAAATCCACTATTTCGTAGAGCTGATCTTAAATTTATAATACGTGCGCCAAATATCATTTTACAAATTAATGACCATACGATACGGAAATTAAGCGCAGTGCAAGCGCTAGAAGCGGGGAGGTGGGTAGACGCCCTCCAGGGTGGGGGGGTCTAGAATAGCAATCTAGGGAGCCTGAATTGTCTGGCCGGCTGAATGGAATATCTGCCTTTGCCGACTGCCCATCAAGCATACGAAAACGCATTAGGCTTAGTAGATGAGGTACGGACATGCATTTATGTCAATTTAGCTTTATATTTGAGTGATATTTTTAATTACTTTAATATTAGGCGTATAATAGTAACAGTCTTCGAATAAATTACATATTAGATCGAAAATAATAATAAGGCATTGTTAATTGAATCTAATAAAACTCTTACTTTTGGGCTATCTTGAGTCAGTGAGTAATGGTTTATGACTAATGATTCTATCAAATAATTATATATTTCCTGCGGGAATAGCATGCGAATATTCCTTAACCTACTTCAATATGTATAGTTTTTTTAAAACTATGTACGTATAGTTATTACGTAAAAATAGTTACACAATGTACATGTAAATTCATAAATGTCGTTTTATGTAACATTAGGTAACTAAGACAAAACAACTTTTTTTAGAAATCGAATAATAAAAAAAGTTTTGATTAATGTCTAAACGCGATACAGGCTTAAAAATTAATGAAGACACGAACGTTTTCATTAGGCGATCGATGCTCGTAACGAATCTAATAAGAATGCAAATGGATTCTGAAAGTACAAACATAATTCCATTATTAGCGAAGACGCCAGCGTGATATATTATCAAGTTAAAATTAAATTAATTCCGCACAGCCGCCCCTCTCCCTGATATATTGAGGATGTTTAATTAAAATATCTTTAAGTGATTTACGAGAGAACCGATAATTGTCGGTTCAAGGCTGATTTATCGGACGACCGGTCTCGTCTAGCCTGATAGTTTGTGATTCATGTTGTGTATCGCTAAGTTTAAGTTATAGTTATGATTTGTATGACTTTAACCTCTTTTTACCCGACTGCATGGTAATGCAGGGTAATGTTTTTCAAGCGTAAGTATGTATGTATACCCAAATGTGTGACTTAGTGAGCATTATGTGTCATTAGAACCATCTTGTCAGAATGACATGGGCAATATAATTTTTAAATATGGAGCCTGCTAACAGAAAAAAAGGAAACGGCGCATTTTTTTACACGCTTTTTTTACTTTACAGCATTGATCTGCAAATAACACAACGCTTTAAATTTAATTTTACTTTATAATACGTAAACGACGAGAGTAAAGACATGTTAATGTCGAAGGATAAACAGATGGCGAAAATAAATAAAATTAAATATGAAAACATAGACTACATAATAATTCAATTCGATCT
>DWTU01000786.1:0-15343 GCA_018251515.1 Cecropterus confusis
TATAATATTTCCTTATTCGTGCTAATACATATAAACTAATCACGTATTCAACGTGATCTTCTAATCAACACACCTCAGAGTATAAAATTATCTAAGTTGTAATATGGTAGAGTAGTTAACGAAATGAAAATGAGGAACACAGATGTATTTCTAAAGACCTTGCTCTTATAACCTGGATTTGCTTAAAAACGGTTTTTGATTTTCACGGCAAGAGAGAGAGTGGCACTATTGTTAACTGGTTTTTGCTTAACTTTTGTTAACTTGCTGTTATACAGGAGTGTGCATAGCCCAGCTTGTGTACTCGTAGTTGGTAACTAATCTACAAAGTTAAACAACATGGCGCGGTCGGGAGATGAGATGGGTGACCGACGGCTGGTGCTAGGCAAAATGTGACCACTGTGGCATACTTTTCTCAATTAATATGTGTTGTAGAAGCGTGGACAATATCGTGGTAGATATCCCACAATTAAAAAGACCTGTCCCCAGAAGTGGGACGATAATGGATTAAAGATAATGTAAGTAAGATAAAACACAAATGAGTAAGTATTCTACGTACGAATACGAACATACGAAGAAAGTAAATGAAATTTAAACGTAATTATGTTACGATAATAATTACTTCATCATTTAGTGTCTTAGTACAAGCAAGTCACTTACAGTGGAATATTTATGATAATAAGATATTGCCCATAAAATTGAAGTAAAAGTCGGCATTTAAAAGAAACACACTGAAAGTGTTAATTGCGTTTGGTTAATTAGGGCCTAAGGTATTAACCGTTCCAATTACGTGTTTTAAATTGGCGTAATATTTGTGTTGATGAAGGTCACGTACATACCTACCTATGTATAATTTTTTTCAATCATTTGAAGTGTTAACAGGCCGTTAACGAAAAAAAAACACGATTGGATTGCATTAGAACGAGAACACAACAAACAAAAGTAAGACTTGGAGCAAGGAGGCAAGATAAAAAATCTCAAATAACTTGCTTTGATGGAGTTTGGCGCCAGTGCGCCGGCGCCGGGGACTTTGAACAAAAGACGCCCAACGGTCTGCGCCCGAGCACCATTTTAAATTCTGATCGTATCACTGAAATCACCCGCCAGATAAGTGGGCGCATTATGATTCCGACCATAATGTTTACGAATCACGAAATCTGACGATATGCGCAACGCGGCGTAATGCAATGCTATGCATTGTAATAATGTAAATATAATTGTATTTCTTGTTACCATATCTGTTGCATTTGCATACGGCTGTACCAATCCCGCAATTACTAACTGGATATTCGAAAACCGCGTTCGAAGCACACAAAAATAATCCGTCGGGGATAGTAGCCAGAGAGTTTTATATTTCGATTCGAAATCAAGAATGCGCTGTCGTTAATACTCTACTTAATGTCGGAGAAGCAAAGAAATATGCGGGTTTGAAACAGCACTCTGCGGCTGGCGGATTTATCGTTAATTTTCGATATAGAACCTGTTTTCTTGAGTGCCGAACGGCGGCCGGCAGCGAGTCGGTCGGCGTGCGAGAGCGGGCGCTCCGCAAAATAAAAGAAATATGTTTTAGTAGGTTAGCGAGCGTGTTTACGATCGGATTCCTCAGACCCGATTATGCTTCCATTAGTTACATAAGCGGCCGGGACCGCCTCGTAATTAGACAATTTGTCTTGGGACCGATAACGTAATACGCGTATATTTCAGGCCCCTCCGGCGAGATATTTCTGAATGAAATTAAGAAGGTTTATATCTACATTTACTTGACGTCTACCAGTACTTTCCTCAGTGTTTGCTGTAGTCAATAGATATTTTATGTAGCGATACGGATTGCATCGAACAGCGCAACAAAACCACAAGGTGATTTAAGCGAAGCGGAGAACCAGCTTGCATCATTGAATCACAGAGCGACTAGTGATTTTCCAGCGCGGAAACTTTTGACTATCCGACAGAGCGAGGCGTAGTCGAAAGCTGCACGTTTAAATGTTAAAGCGAGTCAGTGACGCCATCTGTCGGACGGTCCGCGCGGCGCACACCGGATGCCCGACCAGTTTCGTAGTGACACCGGACACCTGCAAGCACAACCGCCTGCACGAACACACTATACACTTCTTGTTATTATCAAACGTTTCACCTATTTTGGCGTATTTATTCCGTAAAGCGTATTAAACACCAATTGGGTCTACCTGTTCTACAAAAACATAGCGGCATTACGTAAGTTATGGTCTTCCGACATCTTTCCCGGAACATTGAGTATGTTGAAACACAAACAAAAACCGAAACAGAAATAATTACATTAAATCGTAATAATCTTTTAGTGTATTTTTACAAATTCATCCAGTGTACGATTGTACTGAATTTGTTATTGCGAATCAAAATTGATATCACAATTCGCTCATTTGGAACAACATCGACGTAAATGCATTAACATTACTGATGCATTAACGTCATTGTTGTACCAAATGAGCAAATTTTCAGTGACAAAATAATTTAAAGATATCTGTAAAAAAATTACTTGTTACAGAATAATTGTTCCAATAAACAGAATACTCTGTATTGCACCCTAAAAACATATACAAACATAACAATAACGTACAATCAATTATCATACTTTCAAAATGTCCAACCCATTTATACAGGATTCACTCAGTCACAGAGAACAAACCAAATAACACCAGACAATAAAAGCCCTACACATAATTGTAATATGTAAACGTAGAACCATCAGACCCTTTATGCATCCATAGGGCACATAAGACAATGAGGCTTCGCTACGTAAAACGCAAGACGCGTCAATGGCATCTCTCGACCCTGCCTCCGTTCTCACCACTGACCCACATTGTTCACATGCCCCGCACGATCGCAATTCCGGTATACGATAATTTGTTATTACATAATTAGCAAGTGTTACCGTGTCGCTCGGAGCCGCTTGTTGGGCTCGACGATATTCGCATTGATCTTATCGTATTTAAAATATGATAGATAAGATTGAATGTATTTTATTGAATAATCATTATTGCAGACATGATTCTACTATTTGTTTTAGATTTTTGATTTTATAATGGTCACACGCTACTTTAGATTCTGAATATTAAGTATTGTTTTGTCTTTAAAAAATGTTTAGTCGACATCAAGTATTTTATTGTTAGTTGTCGATATTTACTGTGATATTTGTACTTTTCGTGGTATAAAATCTATAATCTGTTTTCAGACAATTCCTGTAAATACTGTCTTACTGTGCCCTTATGCGAGTTTGTAAAAAAAAACAAAACTCTATTCTGTACATGCGATCATATTTTGCAGTCATCACTTTTGCTACGCATGCATGCAGTACCCTTAGTAAGATTTTATTTTATTACGTTTCCTCAAAAGAATCATCGTTTACGTTTTTGCCTATATTTTGCAATGACATTTATTTTGTCATTGTGGCCCAGAGACAATGTAAAGAAATTAAGCATTTGTAATATTATTGTATCTCATTATAATGGAAACTGTAATGCTTTTTATGAGAATATAGTTTTAAACCGAAATTAAAGTCTGGGCGAAAACGTAAACGGCGATCGTTTTGAGGAAACGTAATGAAATCTTACTAAGGGTACTGCATTCGTGCGTAGCAAAGGTGATGACTGCAAAATATATTCACATGTGCACAATCGTTTTTTTTATTAAAGTAGCAAACTAGTATACAGTTGATTTGGTAAGTGGTCATTGCCGTCTATGGATATCTACAGATATCAACAACTTCATATTGAACAGAGGTTTTATCTGTCTGTTATCGAAGACTAAGAGGATCGAGTCTTCTGAAAGTAAACCAGCAACCCCACCGAAACACAAGAACGGCTATACTCTCGTAATAACTGACAAAGGGCTCTTGATTCACTTAACAAAAATTGTAAATACATAAAGCTGTTTTGAAAGTAAGTTTAAGAAAGTAAATTCGCTTAAAATAAATTACAATTCTCAATATAAATTTCATTAACAAAACAAAAACATCCGATACGTATCTTTCAAGTTCTCAATGAAATTACATAACACTTTTCAATTTATATTCACAATTCTATAACTATAACAATGAAGATTAACAATAGAATTGTAGTACAAAATTCATGAATGAATTAACGAATAACAATAAATACCTACTAAGACGAAACCAAATTACGTGGCAACGGCCTTCAACCGAGACAACGGTACATAACAGCGATAAGATGGTTTAAATAGCCGGGACACGATGAGGCCACACCGAGTTCAAAACACGTGACTTTATTATTTATAGTAACGACTAGTGACGAACACTCAATGAACTTTCTTTTCATGAGGATAGAAATGGACGTGTGTGCGTGTCTCGGTGTCGATGTAGGCCACTGCCAAGGTCGAATGTTTAATATAAAGTCTGGCGTCGGGACATTAAAATGGTCGGCCCCTCCCCGAGACCCCCTTATCCCGGGCCGGGCGGCGGTCGCAATCGTTGCACTCGTTATTTATTATCTAAAGGCCATTCCCTGTTTACACAAACTCCAACCATTTTTAGCAAACAGTATACGAGATTAGACACGCTAAAATTAAACACGCGAGTCGTTGGGGTGCGTAGTTATCGATACGGCGACATCGTCGAACGAGAGACCAACAGGCAACAGCTGACGCGATAAAATTACCGCATCCCTGACCTATTGTGTGACGAAACTCACACTAAACGATCACTTACGTATTCTAAGGTAGATAAAACAGTACACGTGGGCGTAGTCGTTATCAATACGCTGTTTATACTGTGTTGGACGTCATCGTTACCAACTCGAAGCGCCTATTCAAAATGTAAATCCGCAACCGAAACTTTTCACATTTGACATGGAATATGGATTTTACATTCATTGAAGAGGATTGAGAAGTTTACACCAGGCTCGACATTCTTTTCTAATATATATACGTACAGAAGTCAGATAAACAAATCTCGCGATGTCGGTCGATGCGACGACGTAAAGCGTGCTCCCGAGAAACTTGGAACTCTCACTTTCAAACAAGAAAGGCATGGGTTTCTGCGGCTCTACAACTTTTCTACAAATATACAAACATCTCACACAAAACATACAATGTCCCGTGACATTCACCTATAACCAACTTTTTCAGTGATACGTATTATTGCTTCAAAACATAACTGAATATTCAACAGCTAGGCAGGTATAAATACATATACACACGTACATTCGTAAATCATTCAAACTACCATAATTATTATCAAATCGTCTGTTGAATGTTAGGGGTTTCCCAGTTGGACTGCGGCCAGCAGGAAAAAGGCCTCTAAATAAATTTCTGATAATAAAATATATCCGCTTAAAACGTAACGTAAATTGGCAGCGGCGTGCGGATATGGTACTAGATAATGTTCTGCGTGATTAAGCGAATGATGAACGATTGTATATTTTATTTAAGAGAACATACCCAAACGATGTGACCATTTCAGGAGGGATTCCGAGAGTCTTCAAAATACCACACTCGGTCAAAGGAGGGGAGGGGTTTAGGAAGGGAAATCTCGCGATTTTTTAAGCTATTTCAAAATATTTCACTTGTAACTATAGCTATGCATGCAATTTTGGCGCCACGCGGCAATAATATGCTTGTAAATAATGGGTCACGTGATTTGGGTACGTTCACTAAACATACTCTCATCAATACTCAAAGAGCATCCACGCATAATACAGTCAATAATAATCGGCACATCTAAGACAAAACGCAAGCAAGACGTGACTAGTCGGATAGCATTTTATCAGATCAGTTTTTATAAACATCGGCCGAGTGATTTCATCAATGACTGTTGCATAATGACCGGCAATGCAGCAATAATATATTTCTGTTGTCGTATTGCCAGCGAGCATCTGATTAGAATTTTATGAGTATCAATCGAAATTTCATGGAATGCGCGCGGGTTCAGTTTGATGTGATACTGAGCAGTAGGTATACATAAGGCCGAGTGCACATGCAAATCTACGAATTAGCGACAAACGTGCAATATTCTACACTTGAGTAAGTACTACCAAGTAAAAAACTGTCTGTATATCGGAACGACAAAAGGGTTTATTAAAAATTCACGATATATAACCGTAAATTTTAATAACTGCCTTATGAAATATACAATTAACAGTATGAAAATATTGAAATTTTAAACATAAGTGTTTCTATCGTTTTCTTATTCAGAATGATGTTATTTCGAACGTAAATTTGATCCAACCGGTATTCGAATTACTCAAATGATGTATACTTACTCAGGGTAACGTTAAATACATTCAGTTGTAAATAATTTCTGGCGTAATTTGCCTATTTTGGCGATACAGAGCTGTAATGAGTGATAGAGCTGACAGAGATGAAGTAGACTACATCGCGTCGAATACTTCCAATTTATACTTTTAATATCATAAGCAATCGATACAACTAGTTTATCAATGGTAGATCTCCCGCCAAGTCAGGTGGCTATCATGCCCGGGTAGCGACCGACCTTTGAGTTTCTTGTATATACTTCGAGAGTTACTTGTATACATGCAGGATGTTGAGGAAACTTCGATAGCGTGATTCACAATGCAGTGGCGCCATCTCTTGATGAGTTGAGGGAGGTTGCCACAATAGCATTAGAATCACGCTGAATAAGTAGCGTTAGCATAGCATTTTAAAGGAATATCATTAGCAAATAACGAATAGGGATGTGCGGGATCGTTAAAATGATACATCCGCGAATACGTTAACAGATACGGATCTCAATTTTCTTACAAATTTACTTGAAGCGACAGTTGCTTTATTGACATGTATCGACCTCACGACGACAATCTAGATTTTAATGCTATTTCATTGCTACGTAATCGCCAAATGTACATGTAATGAAATTTAAATATTATAAGTTCAATAATAGGTATAAAATATCCGTTTGAGATCGGCCTAAAAAGTAACGGATACGGATACAGATCTTACGTCGGATACGGATACGTCGTGCCACGAATACGGCTCTAATAACGAATAACCAAGTTTATTTAGTAGCACATGTGCACCCAGCCTAAGTCGCCCGGAGTCTTGGTCACGAATCGAGCACGCCGCTCGAGGCGTGCCCTCTCATCGCAATCGGATGACATCATTCAACAAACGCATAGTCTATTTCACCAACATTACTGTCTCAATCCCCGTAGCATTTCATTATGCAGATAGAGGACACCTCGCCCATTTGAATATGTCCGTTGGCAGTCGTAAAAAGGAGAGTTCATCGTTACTACCTCTTTACGCATTCATTGATACGTATTCGAATAAGCCGAACGGACGTAGAGACGTTTGATGCGTGTGCGACAAGGGCGACGAACGTAGAGCTTGCAGAAGGACATTTGCTTAGACTATAGTTACCAAGTCACTTTTTCGCAGGATTTATTCGGATTTTTAGGGCGCCTAATGGTATCCTGGATAATTTTTAGTAGCGTTATGAGTTTCTTAAAGGATTTTAAGTTTTAAAGTTTCGTGTGCCTATTTGTCACTCTAGGTTTTACCACTAAATTTAGTTGGTACAAGCAGTGTATTTCGACCGAGGAGGTACCACCGCCATAGCCATTTCTAGCGTGAAGCAGTTTTTCCGTTTCGGTGGAAGAGTATGGTGAGCTTATATATGAAGCGACCATAATAGACCACGATGTGATGAACTTCAGATAGAACCCCTGTTCTATATGAGGTTGTTTAAAGATGTCCATGAGCGGTGGACGGCATGCTCGCTTGCTACTTCAATGTGATAAAAAAAAAACAGCTTTACAATGTAATCCGCCTATAAACTGAATTACGGCATTTCACTACCTTCAAATCCCGATTTCAGAATCTCGGTTATGACAAATTGGAATTGTCGAATATAGCTAATCCCCATCAACATCAGAATCGTCATAAAGTAATTTGATAATGAAAAGATGCGGGTCAGGTTGCTAGCGGGAACAGTGGCACAGGTCGTCATACGTCACAACGAGCGGTGATTGATGGTCGCGGTGACACCGGTGCCATCGGACGCCGCCAGGGGTCGTGGGGTCAATGCCGTCACTGTGATAATAAATGCAGTAGTGGGAAGACAATTACGTATTAACATAATCCTACGTCTATTCGTCGACGGTTGATAATTAACTGGCGAGAAATTATTATGACGATTTCATATAACTACGTAAACCGTATAATTACACTTCGGGACTTATAATAAAAGTGTCAGTGATGAAATATAAATAATTTTTAAACTACTTCTTATAAAGACACTTCGTGCTTGAAAGGTGATGTAATTTCGATAACACAGCAGTGTTTTAGATTCTTAGTCATTAATTGCTTACAATTATCCCGGAATTATGATCTGGGTGGATTCATATTGACTTTTTTGCATCCCGAATTGAATTTTTAAAAAGTTTAAATCAATGCAATACATTCTAATATGTAACGGGTGTGATATGTGGGTTTTGAATATCTTTCCGTCGATATTTCGATCCAGTTACATGGATCGTGGTCGCGCCGAAACTGCGACGATAAACTCTAGTGCTAGATTTACCTATCTAGCCTACGTCTACTTCGCTTTTCTTTTTTGGGCTTCATATCACAACACACAGCACTAACTGTATCCTTAAACACCAAACTGCGCCATTTGTGATTTACATATACTAACCATATCAATTCCGCGTTAATATTCGTCTAAATTCATACAATACATTCCGTTCCATACAATTTCACCTGCGTAGCCGTTTACAACTAGTTAAATATAAATTACCAGCTAGCTTAATTGGCACTCGAAGCGGGGATACGTCTCGTAACTTTTGCGGCGAACACCCAATGCATGTCAGGTTTAGACCGTTTGTAATCGGTAAGCGGAAAAGCGAGTTAACGCTTGCAAACAATGTTTTAGTTTATGAAATTTCATGTGCGCGCCTGGAGGGTGGTCTCAGGTTACGACCACCCGGAGCGGTCGCGGTTCCACCCCGTTCCAGGGCTCCTTCTGGGTCATAAAACGACACGGTCCCTTTTACGAGAACAGCAACAGTACACGTTGACATTATAGTAGGCATTCTAAAACAATAACGATACGGGGAGGGTCTGCGATAGGATTCTCTTTGATGTCATAAACGGCCCTTGTCGACTTAATATAACATTACGTGAATATACGATTCACTATCCGTGCCTCGGCGTCGTTTTATTAAGGCCGCTAACAAACTGTGCAAACATATTCGTACGTACTGTGAGCAGATTTATATTTAGTGCACGACTTGTGTGAAAATTGCTTGTGTTAACTAGAGGTGTTCCTCCAGGTATTTCTGCACATCAAGCTGCGTTAATACGACAAATAGTCGCTTCACGTTTTCTTCTAATGTCGATCAAAGTATATTACCGTATTTTTCTAATATTATGAAGGCAAAGTTTGTGAGAATGTATGTGTGTTTGCTAATCTCTCACACAAAAACTTCTAGTCGGATTTCGCAATTGGGCACAGATAGTTTATGACATGGACAAATACACGGTATTATATAGTAGGACGTAAATACACGGGTATGGTATAAATACACGGTATTATATAGTAGAGTAGGTGGTAGGCATTGATACTTAAACTGGTAAACGTGACCAAAACGGGCGGAGTCGCGAGAATATGCTAGTAGCATATTTTATTTTATTTTTTTATTTTTTAGTGTTTATCTAGCAAGTGCAATATATCTGCATGTAGTAACATTTACAATACGTCCGTATTACTCAGTACCGAAGACGCCTACCGACTACAGGTCTTTTATGGCGGAATAAAGTGTGCAAGTACGTGTAACTGCGGGTATGAAGCTAAATAACGGGTAATTAGGTGAATTGACTAAACAACCATAAAGAATTTAGCACGCAAACTTCATAATATAATTACGGTTTCATTGTGTAAGTGTAATTCACATA
The DNA here is from genome assembly GCA_018251515.1 of Cecropterus confusis. NCBI lineage: Eukaryota > Metazoa > Arthropoda > Insecta > Lepidoptera > Hesperiidae > Cecropterus > Cecropterus confusis. The sequence continues at coordinate 9,901 of DWTU01000786.1, forward strand.
ACAACGTCATTTTAAAATATTAAAAATCTACTTATTATAACATCTAACTTCGTGTGTAGGTTTATTAGTGTAAGCAACAATCAGATATCGACTGTTTCATTTCTCTTCTTCTTCATTTCTATATCTAGGCTTAAATCTGAATCAACTATTAACTGATACCAATAAATTGTAGTGCAATTAAAACTCTACTTAGCTTACATTGTAGAGTTTTACCAATCACCTCATAAATTCTACTTCAGAACAAGTTGGTGACGCCAAATTATATATTTTCATCAGAACTACTTATCAATATATTTGAACAGATGTAAGAGAGAGACACAAGTAGCTTGAAATCGACTTTACTACTACTACAAGTAATAATAAAAACTTTAACAAAATTTAATATAACATGTTAAAAATGCGGTTATAAAATTTTACTCCATACTTTACATTGAAGTCCTTTTATCTTCAACAAAAATCATGGTATTTCAAAGGTTTTCATCATTCCTCTCGTGCGTTATAAAGTGCGCGATTTACTCTCGTTTACGTGTCGTGCAAATTTCTTATGCATATCGTACGTACACAGCGTTTAACGTCAAAAGCGAAGGTGAAATCCTTAACAAGGCGCACAATACTGACATTGCACAGGTATAAATAGCTGGCAGCGAGTCGTGTTGAGACCGCGAATGTGCGCTGCTATCGAGAAACACTCCGTACGGTTACGGGACAACCGGTCCGGTTTTACGGCCTTGTTACCGGCCGTCCAACGTTTTTACAGCGCGATTAAACAGCCCACTCCGCTCGACCTACGCACCCCGTAATTGGGGTAAATCTTTGCATCGCAGACCCACCCAGCATTGTAGGTAAATGTATCTACGTTACAACACCGAAGCGTTCCGACCGTGACGTGTGAACTTTCGGTATACTGAATACGCGAAAACTTCAATTAATTTCCAACAATGAGCACCTATCCGAATAATTCGACGCATTCATTACACGGGGGACGTTTGACTAATTATTATTTTCAGCAAAATGAATACCTTTTATTCCGAGTACTCGGCTGTGTGCTGGAAATGAAATAACATGAAAAGGCTTTATCTGCTTTGTGTCGGGAGCGCTATCAATTATTAAAATGCAAGTTTAACGAGTACCCGACCACATTTCGTTCGCGAGCGGCCTCGCAGCGCATTATCGAAATCGGACCGCAATAATTACATTCGAGTTGAATGCGGCGTCCACTCCATCCATCTGTCCAAACGAACGCCTAAATAAAATATAGGTTCGCGATAAAATTTTATCAACGTCAAATTTATTATTCGGTCTCCCAAAACAAGTATAGCTGTAATTAAACTTGTCCATGCGTTGTATTTTACGGTTTAATTTACAATTACAATTATTCAAACGTATCGGATCAAATTATAATTAGGCTATCGAGTGGCATACATTTATAAATTTCTATTATGTTTTGATAAGGGCATTTCATTCATGGAAGTGGATTTGAAAGAAAATAAAAGGGGCTCGGCGCGCTGACGGGGGTGGTAGGGTGTTGCATTTAATAGCAATGTCATAAACAGTTACTTCTGAATAATCCCAAACAAAGCCGTACATTGTTCTACAGTTTAACTGAGGAATAAAGTATCTACTTGTTTGCCACGTTGTGTGTAAGACGTGGCAGGTGATATAGTTAAAATAAAAGTGGAAGAATAGACGTCGCTCGTCACTAAATCGCACCTAGTTACTAGGAAATACATAAAGCTATTCACAAAAGAAAACTAATTTAGCGACGGCGATATTTGCAAATCAAAAGATAAATCTCGATTCGGCCGGTAATGGTTCAGTGAAGGCTTGCTCTGATTACAAAGAGTCGCACTGCGAGGAACACAGCAAACGAAGATTAATTCTCCGTCCCGAATGGGGCTATTTCGTTTGAAGTCGGTGTCCTACGATACCGATAGCGTTACAAGTGGCGAGTCTGTGTGGCGCGCCTCGACCGGCGCTCGTTTCAGAAAACCCGGCCGTCGACCTTTGTGATAATACACCCCCGACTCTGATAATTTCGGGTCCGAAAAAATAAAATATCCATTCGAGCGAACAAAAAAAAAACCTTTCGCATGTTGTATTTTACGACAGATAACTCCGACACCGAGGTCAACATAAATAACGGCAACTTTATGGTCTTTAATCATTTATTTATGAAATGTAGGTGACTACTGCCGGGAATCATGATGTTATGCGCCTGTTTTATTCGCAAAATCGGATATTTATTGCACACTAGCATTGTAACGCAGTTAATAATATGACAATGTGAAAAACTAAATCAAATACGCGCTTCTAATAAACCTAAAAAGATAATCTCATCAATAAATGATGTCCTCAATATCCTCTACCTCACAAAATACACATATGGCAACTTAATAAATTAATGACTCATCAAAACGCAAATGAGTTTAATTCTCAAAAACAAAAAAGCCCACATCGGGGCCCATTGTGTCGTATCAGTGTACCCGTCAAATGTCACGGTTCCGTGTTTGATCTAGAGGAAACGTTAAACAATGTAAAAGCGTTCGCCTTTTCAAAGTGATTTCGTCTGAATTTTTTTTCGTGCAAAATGTATTTGCTTTGTTTTCACATGCGAACGCACGTCGCCCGACGGCTGATTACGCTCTCCGCTGTTACCGTCATTCATTTGCGTCTACACCGCCCCACTCAATCTCGTTTATTATGAACGTGCAGCGCGCGGGCCGCCCGCCTCTTTCGCATTTTACATTCGCTTCGTGAAATACTTTTATATGTAGTTACGTAAGTTTTTATGACATATTAAGTTACTTGGCTATATCGTTTAATATTATTATTTCCAAGTCGGCCGGGCCTTTCTCCGCGAATTCGTGCAATACCCGTTCCCAACCGACGCGGCGGTTGTTCGCCTCGTTTGAAAGTTGCTTACGACCATTTCTGTCGCGGCACGAAGGGGGTTCATTTGTGTCATTAATGAATAGCATTGTAAAGATACATTCCTACAAAGCGTTCCCCTCCATCGTTTCTAGGACGAATAATATTTCTTTTGAGCCGTCATTCACCGGCCGACGTTAAGTTGCATAAATAAATAACTAACTCGAGTATCGGAACCCTTCCCATACCTCTGCATGCTTATGCTCTACTATAGTAAATTGGTTATTGAATTTTTATCGATGTACAAGTCATAGCTCCACGTTAAGCTGTAAAAGATATTTTTTGAATAAGAAATAAACTATGCTCAATAGTTAACTACAAATATTCACTATAGAAAAGGGGATAATTTGTCTTCCTTTCAAGAACCTAAACAATAAAAATAAGAAAGATCTTCAAACTAAGATAAACAAAATGGAACTGCACAATCAAAAACTGCACAGTCGCACAACAATATGTTCCGTTGAAAATTTCATCGCGTCTAGAGAGAGGGGTGGCTGCAGGCACTTCGCACCACGAGTATCTATAGTTACGTTCGAACGTACCCACGTCGCCACGTCCCCCTGCATTTGGGGTACATTCATTACAAAAAGCGACACGTCGCTGGAACCCCCGGGTTTAATAATTCCACTCATTTGGACTCCCCAGGACGGGCCGCGAGCCGCCTAGACAATGCTAACCGTATCAATCAACATCAAACGGGCCCCGGCTCTATCGTATCTTTTTATACGAATAGGGTTGACAATGCAACCTTCTAACGGGGTTGTTAATTTGAATACAGTAAGTAGAGCGGACGATGAGAAACTGAATACAAAAAGACCTGATGTCTGTTAGACGATAACGGTGTTCTTTAAAAATAAATAAGTGCTACTGAACAAATGAAATTAAAAAACTATTCTAGCAAATGACCCAAATTCAATACACAAATATATAAAATTAAACTTTCTACAAGTAGTTTCAAAACAGCTGTCTAATTTTGCTCTTTATTAAAATTTAAAAGTTTTAGACATTGACCTCGAAGACTAGAATATTACTGTGGTAATGTTTCTCTTCTTTGTCTTAACAACTCTTTAACTTCTACATCCATTGCTAAATGTACGTCTCTTTGAAGGACGTCGCTAAGGGAGAGGGCAGCTGACCCTTCCCCCAACTCCTCCCACCTAGAAAAAAATCAAATCAGGTCTTTTCCGGTGAATATCACTCTTTTCATCTTGTCCTTTTGTCATTTACACAAATAACCTAATAACGTAATAAGTCTGTGCGGTTAACGTTCATTTAAAAAGATACAAAACATTAAAAAGAAACCAATATATTAAACGAAATACACAAATGTTCTCATACATTACATACGATAGCGACTTCAATGTATATAAGTCTTTACACATCGCATGCAGAGGACCCTGTCACAAACAATCCTTTTATCGTCCAAATCGTAAAGCACGCAATTATACAGTACACATATGAATGTATCCGGCGGCTATCCCATCTCAAACATCCCATTGCTTTCACGTGTAATGGAACTGAATTGATACATTTCAATTTGGATTTCAATTCAAAGGGAATAAGCGTTGGATTTATGTTATACAAGTGTGCGACTAGAACACGGAACTGGAGTGTTAGTGGACACTGCAGGCCATTCGTATGTGTAATCAATTACAAATATTAAGTGTCTTGCCTGGAATTAATCACGGTTACGTTACGTTAGAGACCCTTTGAGGTACATCTTCATAAATGTCCTTTACCGAACACATCCGAATCGTACACAAGAAACAGTATTTCAAATCAGATATAGTTAGTAGCTGAGAAATGGCGCTGCCGCATTCGGCGTAAGAGGGATCTGGAAGGAGACGTGATGGAATCATCTTCCAAGACGGAGGTGGGCTGGATAAGGGCCGGGGATTGAACCCGGAACCCACTGCGCGTCAGACTGGTATCGTGACGGTTCCACTACGCGGGTCGTGGTACTTTGGAAAAAAAAAGGAAAGAGAGTATTTAGATTTTTTTACATTTTGGTAGTGTTTTTGATCTAAATACTCATACACAATCTACGAGTATAATGGCTCATGGAAGACTTCGTAAGAATAAAGAATATTGCAAATTCTTTTGCCGACGATTGTTCCAGGATCACACAAACCAAACAGATTTTAACGCACCTTTAAAACAAGAGATACAATTGATAAAACCATTAATTATATAAGTTATATATTGTATATATCGACTGAGCATAAGATTTTATGCAGATTAATGGCTGTGGGATCAATTAACTAAGAAAGCATATACGCTCTACGAAAAACCATGTACACGAAGAACTTAAGTAACGCATCGTTGCGATCCGTTCGTTCCTCCGTTAACAAGCGAGCATCACAACACAAACAAAGTAAATAAAATTGAAAATTCGGCATACAGAGTACACCGGAACCCTTTACGTTCATGTCGCGCACCCCCGTGCACGCCCGCGGGCCGGCCTGTTTATCCTGTCACTAACAACCGAAACGCTTTGATGTTCTAATGCAACATT
>DWTU01000787.1:0-15330 GCA_018251515.1 Cecropterus confusis
TCGTCACTTTGTAATTTTGTAAAGGCTTTGTACTTAGGGTGTATTTACTCTGCAGTAAGTATATTGTTATTTGTAACACAGTGCATGAAAACATTTCCTGAAAACAGCCGGCAGTTAACTCAGCCACCGCACCGCACCTATAATTTACTCCATCACGTGGTGACATTGTAAAACAACGTTATTCTTATGTCACCATAGATAATGAAAATAATGGAAGTTAAATTAATAGTAAATTAGTAGGTTTAAAGTAATGCAATAACGGCGCAGTGTAGATAATGAGTCGTCCTCGTGACTGAGATGTGACAGACAGATCTGCACATTCCCAGCGTATGTACGTATGTACTGACAGCAAATCATAGAGGCAGCTCATCGCCATTGTGATGTTGTCAAATGAAAATGATTACGATTACGAGGTAAAACGAGGCCTTTTTTATATTGGATTTACCTTTAAAACAGAAAGAAAACAAAGATAGGTATTCCAAACAACCATAAATTATAAACCGTATAATTTCGATTTTTTGAGTTCCGTATCCAATTTGTCACGGGCTCCCTTTATTAATCCTCTATCTGATATTTTTCCGCATACTGCCCTATCTCTCATAATGTTATAGATAGACGCTGGAATTAATAATAATAAACGCTTCCTACACTAGGATGCATGTAATTTTGTAAAGTTAATAAACAATACTAAAATAAAATATAATTGTGTGTACGAAGCTCTTGTGCAGAGTTTGACTCGTACTTGGCAAATAATTTAAGATACTCGTACAGAACCGTTGTGTTTCAATGAAAAAATTCTTTAACCTGTAAGAAGTAATGTTCAATTTAGGTAATCACATTTTGACACTTATGAATTGTAAACAAATTAAGTATGATACACTTTTGTTATCCCATTACCTACCACGTTTTTGGTATGCGTAATCCCTAGAGACAAATAGTTTCATCAGAACTTAGAAGTCCATTGCCGGATAAAGGTCTCATAAAGATTTCAGTTTCGGTCACAGCTCCATTATTATTCTTGTGGATGTCATACTAACCGACAAACAGTATCCAAGAAATGTAATCCATCCAAACTTTATAAAGTGAACAATAAATTAAATTAAATTATGCGTTTGCCTACTGCTGCCACCAAAATGCATTACTAATCATTGTCGTAGTAGTCGTAGTCTACCCACAGAATATGTCCCTGTTTTCTTATGAATGAGTTGGGTCACAAAACCTACATTCCTAAAAGTTCATTAAAGAAAGATCTCAAAAGTGAGTCTGAAGTCTATTAATTCGCACTTACACTGACAAACAGCCAAATACTCAAAGAGAAAAAACTTTTCCTGACTCCTTATTTTTTACCAGCTTTTTTCCACCAAACTGTTTTTTTATATCAAGTACTATATACAGAGAGTAGCGAATGATAACGCTGCACCATAATCAGACAGTAATTGACCATGCCCTAAATATAATAGAAGATGGTAGATACTGCGTATATCATGAGCAATCAACGCGAATAAAGATAAAATGTTCAAGGTTAGGATACTTAACTGTTGTTAACATTAGAAATAAGAAAAACCCCTTTTCATGTCATATATTTTAACAATATTATTATTTTCTTCTTTCGCTATCTATAGTAATATATAAAAATGAGATGGTGTGTGTCTGTGTATCTGTTTGTTGTTAAATCGCGCAAGAACTACTGGTCAGAGTTACATGAAAATTTGCATGGATGTCGCTTTTTTACCTGGTCAACTTATAGGCTATTTTTGATTTCGATATTTTGTAATATTTAAACATGGCGTCTGTTTTTATGTCCCGCAGCGTAGCACGAGTACTTCGGCTATTTCTATATAAATAATAGTATTCTAATTTCTTTTTTAATAATCATGAAAGATAGAAATCTGTTGGCTCCAAATAATTACTAGTAATACTTTAATGACAATGTAATTAAGGCACGTATTTGTTTAGAAAATTTTGTTTTGTTTCGAAGATAGGTACATGAAGATATTATCAATTTTAAAAACAATAAAATCGTAATCTTATCTGCTACCACAAACAGTCTCGGGTCCATAGTAGGTACTTAGGGACCTACCTACTAATTAAAATTGATGCGATACCATAATAATTTCTTTATACAGATATAGTTATTTATATAGATAATTTAATACAGTATCAGTTTACTATCCAGACAATACAGATAAAGTGATAGACGAATAGAGCAAGATATGCTATCAACTAGTTCATATTTCAAAACATTTACATGTCGACATCACTAAAACGGGAATGGCGAATATGAAGTTGCAATAATAGGGTGTTCCAGCCTCTTAATTGTTAGAGGTCATATTAATTTCTTTAATTGGCGACTTAAGGACCCGCTGGCAACGTTGTTTATTGGAGCCACGAATATGATTCATACGTTATGAATTGAATGAGTGTATTAAAAAGAAAATGGTTCTAACAGTAATACAGGATAGTACGTAGAACTAAAGAAATATTCGTAACAATGCCATGAAAGAAAATAAGAGAGTGACAATAGTACCTAAGTACCTAAAAGTTGCATCGTGCACGTCATAGATAGAAACTGTATCTGTTGTAATTATTTTGATACACACGTAGGCCATTCACGTCTCATTTCAACCCATTAAATTGGAAATAAATTGGAAGTAATCAGTTGTCCAATTCATAAGTTTGATCTATTCCTATCAAGATGCATTAATACTTTACGTAGGTAAGTAGGTATGTGTTACCCATTACATCCTATACCTGTTACCTATTACGTCAAAACTAAGAGCAGCGTTTGGGTTAGGTATTAGTGAGTTAAAGTTCAAAGATGGTGGGTATTATAGAATCATTTATGGTCTTAATTCACCCACGCCACACTTGTTTCTGACTTATAACAACAGTTTTAAACGCTGCTGAATTCGGATTAAGAGGTATTGTATCAACGCGTCTATGACCGACCTCAGCACTTTAAGCTAACGACTTTAAACTTTAGCAAACAAGCATGCAGTCCACCTAATTTTAAATATTACTGCCACTCATGGACGTCGGTAAACAACTTCAAATATAACCTCTGTTCTATCACAGAGGTGTTGCTACTTCCAAGGACTAAAATAATCGCCTCATATGTATGTGAGTCGGAAATCAGACCAATCGAAACCCAAGAATTGCTTGGCGCTAGAAATAGGTATGGCGGTGGTACCTGCCCGATCGAACTACGTTAATTTTTCCACCTCCAAAGTTGGGTTGATTACAGATGCCCAGGAGAGATCGTGGCCACATACCAAGAAATGAAATGAAATAAACCAATTTATTACTTCTATAATATTAAAAATATATATTGCTTCGATGTACCCTTTAATATCTTTTAAAATTCCTGGGATAGCGATTAGAGTTCTCTCCAATGATCCGTTGAGCGGAAGCCGATCATATTGTGCGGGGCACTCCTGCCTCTGCGCATAGTGCGTGGCGGACGGCGGCCCCAATTGCCTGATTGATCTTTATGATGCGCCCACGCCCCTGGGATCGTTCATCGAAAGAAAAATTGTAACACAAGTTCGTTGTTACATGTCGGGAGGACAGTGTTGCCAACTTGTTTAAAACTTTCCCCCTGAAACTTTAAAAAACCTTCGCCCTGTGTGACGGTGAGAAAAAAAGTAAAAGATCGCACTTCATGATGGCGGATCTTTTTTTTAATGTTATTGTATCAAATGAAATGGTTTTGGAAAAAAAAATATTACAACATGCTAGTACGATCTATTTTTTTTAGTATATTTATATATAAAAAAAAAAACTTTTTTTACATAAATATTCAACTCAGGATGTAATCAAGGCATAAATAGGTACTGATATTTAGGTAATAGGTATACAAACTGGAGTTTATTGTCACGCAATCTTCAGTTAGACAGGACTAATGTCTATATTTGATTACAATAAAGGCATAAATAAATATTTATATATAGAGAACATTGCTTGTTACTTATCTGAAGTTCAACTATATTAATAAATTACCTTAAATGCACGTACATTCTTACATTTATTAATATTACTTGGATACCAGTGATAGGTATAACACTCTTTAGTTCGGAACAGATCAATGCAAGCCCCACTTATTGCTGTCAATCTTCAAGATGTGTTAAGATCGATGTTGAAAATATACCCACTAGTATCGAGATCAAGTCAACAAACTGTTGCACGCTAGACATATTTTTATAATATCCTCATTATATCAAGATAACGAGTTGACGCCTATTATTTCAGTTGAAATGGAACGTCATCAATCAACTTAGCATAGAAGCGTTATCTGCCGAAAATGATAAGATTGATTCATATTATTTTCTTTGCATGAATCAGGTGGATTTTCGTGACGCGTTATATTGTATTTTCTATTGAAAAATTACTGTATTTCCTGCTCATAGTTTCCATGAATTCTCCACAATTGTAATAGTAATATAAAATAATTTAAAAATTATCTCTAATTTGTAATTTGAATACACAAAGGACAAGGACTGTTATTTCTTCAATGATTAAAGTCTAAATGCACTCACACAATCTAAAGGGCTCAAGACCCCTGGTAATTTAAAATCATGTACTTAAGTGTCTTGTACTTCCATGACCTAGGGGCCACGGGGGGAGGGGGGAGATTCAGTTATAAGAGGAACTAAAATATCTACTTTCGTCATTATTTGAAACCTACCTTCGAATAAGTCAAGCCCCTCCTTAACAACAATTCGGATACGAAACTGGATAGAAACATGCCCGTTTATATAAACGTAGCTTGAAATATTAGATATAGCCACTGCTTTGGAAAGGGTAGATCGATATGAAAATTTAAAAAAGTTATCTAATACTGTATTCTATGGTATGATTAGTCTGTAGGTCTGATTCGTTTTAAAATTGACCTAATCCGCGAATTAAGTACAGGCTTAAACAGCCGTTATTTAAACAAAACGTAGATTTTATATTTCATTTTATAGTGACACCTAAATAACACATTTGGTTTTAATTGTGCACGTTGAGATATAAATTACTTTCAGTGTATAAATATAAAATATTTGACGCGCAAAAGAATGCCACAATAATCATAGCTTATCACAGGGGGATTTAGCTACTATTTTTAAACAAAAGTGGATTATGATATGAAAATTTTCTGTGGAAAATTTTCAGAAGGCATATAGGAATACATACATCGTAATATGTACGACGTATAAAATACTTTATAATACTAAGGGCTAATTTACCTGAACATTATGTGTAGTTTCAGCACTATCAAAACACAGTCATCGTTAAGAAAATCCACACAGTAATTTTCACATAACCAACACTAATTCACGAACAGAAACACAACCGAACCGCACGTAGAATGTATCACCAGGGCCGCAATCAGCGACGGAAAGCTATAGTTGAATTGATTCAATTAGTCGGTTCCTCTTAGCCAAAGTTCTTCACTCATCGGAGGATTCAGTGACACTGGAGCTCGGTAATCTTTTATCAATGCTTGTCCTTACGGGACGTGTGCGTGAAACCGTAATCACTCAATTTGAGACAAAGACGACGAGAAACAATCGCTACGGCTGAATATCTATTATTTGATAATAGCTGTGTTATCTAAATATTCTTATTGGCTAAATTATTTACCTTGTCGAGTGATATACTTGATAAATATTATTCGTTACTAATTAATCGACGTGATACCGAAAAGTATTACCATAATTAACATGTTAATAAGGTAACTAACAGATACCAATACCGCAATATTCGTTAATTACCTATTACCGATTGAAATATTAAGTAACTACGTATTACTGAATGAAAACATTTCAAAATGAAATAAAATAATATACTTACTCCCAAATTGTCACACTATTTTTCTTATACCTGACCAAAACACGACATCAACTGAGATCCGGCAAGAAACTCAGCGGGTTTGTCTTCTGTCTATATAAATGTATATCTTTATTTTTTAACCATCTTGTTTTAACGTGTGCATTAAAAGCTAGCTCCAGTATCTTACATTCGAGGAAATAAGAGAATAGTTTGTCAAAATACGCTACTCCTTGAAATTTAATTAAATTAACAATGAATAAATATGTTACTAATCAGTCCTTAGTTGCTTATTCTTCTATGTTATCAGAAATTATATAATGGTTACGCTTTATGGCAGTTTGATTTTAAAGTCTTTGAACGAATTAATTAATAAATTTCTGATTACAATAGGAAGTTTTAATGGAGACCCATAAAAGATTTTTTTTCGAATACGAGTAACATGTATAGCGACATTCGGTTTGTTTCTTGCATTTATATCATGTGCCATACACCATTCACACACATCAAATTCTCATGTGTACATTGGGATAATTCAAATAGTGGATACCTAAATGGAAGACGCCGTGGTACACATTGAGCTTGATTGTCTTCAATTGAATAATGTGTGGAGTGAAGTCTTTGCGAAATAGAGCTCTATTGAAGTTACTCCTCTTTACAAGCCTTTTATTAAATTGCAATGTTTGTCAATGAGTAGGGGAGACCGAGGGGAGTGTTAGGGTTATAACGGAGGTCATTTTAGCGGAGGCGGAGGTGGATGCGGAAGTTAAGAGGTTCACCTCCGCGGTTGTGGAGGTTAACGGAGGCGGAGGCGGAGGTTAACTTTAGATAGGTACTTAAGTCTTAAAAAGTCAAATATTTACTAATAGTCAAGATTTTTCGTTTTTCATGCCGGCTGCCACAAAATAACTTAGCACTAAACTTGATGGCGCCAATATGCAAGTGAGAAATATGGGAAAAAACCTTATATCTGATGTTATATCTCTATCACAATAAAGATATTCATCCAGTTACAAGATGTAGCTGAGCGGCCGCGTCGCCTAGTGTCCCTCCTTGGGCGTTGTACGTCAAGATCAACGTAAATAAACCTCCGTCATAACTCCGCAATAACGGAGGCGGAGTTCTGTTACAGCCCTACTATAAACAACCGTATACCACGAATTTATTCGTGTGAATGAGCCTTCATGCAACTTTATATAAAATTCTTAGCCATGTTTGGAAACATTGTGATGTACTTAATCAAGTAATTACTGAATCCACAAATTAAAATCACATATAAAACTACACTCAAGGCTGCTACGATGGTTTCTTAAGAAGGATCAGTCATCGGGGAAAAAGCCTGACAGTAAAAGGCGATGGTACTTAAATAGTACATTGTTGAACGAACTGTGGAAATTAATTTTGTGGTCTTTGTAAAACATACGTAACTGTGTTAGATGAGTTTGCAGCAATCTAATCCTATTGCCTACCTCTATATAATCGTACCTTCAAGAGAATCAGCTAATCTATCCACGTACCATTCAATAATGACGGTCGTGGATTAGAAAATACATGGATTACAAGGTCGTAAAAGTCATGGTAGGCAAAATTGGAATCACGGCTGCATATCAAAGAGAATCTTTGTAGCTAGAGAATTGAGGGTACAAGGCTCATTTTGCTTTATGCTGTTTGCTTGATTAACTTTACATACTCGTAAGCTACATACCACGTTTTCTCCGGAATTATACTTTTGTTTATTATTTCAGCATTTGCCAATGCACTTTTAACTTGTTATAGTTACGAATGCTTATCATGTTTTTTTTTTTAAATAATTAGCAAACGAGTATGCAGTCCATCTGATGCCAAGAAGTCATTGCTGCCCATGAAGTTCAATAATCAGCCCCGATAAGGTTATTCTTACCTGACTCGCCACAGATGAGTAGGTATAAGCTGTTGGACTGAGTTGGAACGCCTTGGATATGTAAATATTACCACACCCTTAACACTGCTGTTATTTGGCAGATGTTGGTTTAAGAGAAAATTTTGTATCATCTTAGTCATCTTTAATAGTTCACCACGCTGGCTTAGGGCGAAAATATTTAGAGTAGTCTCAAACATGCATATAAGTTTCGTCACAAAGGTTTCCATCAACGTAAACTCTTTATTTGGATATTTCTATACACTTATAATTTAAAAATAAGAGGTACAAGCCTGGGCTTTAAAGTCGGGACAAGTCGAACTTCATACTATTATGTAACACTATTTTTTCTTTACTAACAAATTATGTTGAGTGTTTATACCCTATGTGTATCGTTCTTCTACTGTACTATACTTTGTATAATGTCCATGATAGTTCTTTTAGCGTTTAAAACCGCGTAATGTTGACGTATTACAAATGTAATGTCAAGTTTAGGAACGCGGTCGGTACTCGAGGTCCTTGTCCTTTGCATGCTAAGCAATCCTAGTTGTTATTATATAACTAGGCTATAGGCTATGAAATCTTACCAATATTATAAATTCAAAAGTTTGTGAGGCTGTAACTATGTTTGTTGCTCTTTCGTGCAAAAGTACTGGTCGGATTTCGCTGAAATTTGACACACAGACAGTTTATGACCTGAATTAACATATAGAGAATAAATCTAAAAACTGGGGAAGCCGCGGAAATAAGCTGGTTTTGTATAACGTTTGGACTTTCAGCGATTTGAAAAGTGGAGACAAAGTTAATCGCCATTATTTAGTTTTTTCCACCAATTTGCATTGGTGCAGTATGGTAGACTTCTCAAGTCCTAAATTCATCTATTAATGAAAGGATCCTACTACACGGTGAGCGGTGCCGTGCATGCCGAAGGAAATTATAAACCAATCCAATTAGAATTTCAAATTTTAGTTCAAAAGTATCTAAATTCAATATTTTAACTGTCATTTAATCTGTACTCTATTAATCGTAGAAGTTTAAGATCTTTAATTATATTAAGGACTCATAAATCGAATAAAACAGACGTTTTATAATAATATTTTGCGTTCAAGCGAATTGTATTAATTAAAGGTACACAAACGTACAACCATTTTTATTTATTTAATTTCATTACATTTTAGTGCATCGATCCATGAATGAAAATATATTTCGCATTTTATGTGATTAAATTAACACACGTGGGTATTTTATTCGGTAACTTTATTAATAGTGAATAATCATAGAAACGATTTGGTAGGCGCCTATCGTAGTGCGCGGGCGCACGTGAGAACGCGATGTGTGAAGAGTGTGACGAATGATTAGTACGACGCTAGACAGAGAGGTCGAATGTGAAATTAGGGTGGTTCCGTGAGGTCAACGACTCGCCGCGACGTTCGTGTCAGTGATTTTTATAATTTAGATTTTTGGATAAAATGCCCATTTCACGTAACGCTTCAAAACCTTCCCGCCAACGTCAAATACCGTAACATGATTTTTTATACGACCTTGATCTCTTAATTTATTTGGCGCCCAGTAACAAGTGTATTCGCTTATTAAAATGTAATATATCATGTACCTACTATTCACGAGTTTTTTTTTATTAAACGTACCTATGTTATAAATATAAACTACTTGAATAACTATGCTTATGCAATGTTAGTATTTGCAATTTAAATAACAAAAACACTGTGTTTTGAAATTGTAAATGCATAATATTAGTTTATTTTTAGTATCTATGTATGATTGTCCCAGCAGAAATAGTATTTACCTACAATTTTTTGCATAACTTTGATTGTAACCGGCTTTAGACGGTTTGACAGATTTTTTTAAATTGTTTTTACGGCCTTGGCGTCGTGCCTTTTAATCTAAAGATTTTTATATGTGAAAAACCATAAAAGTAAAATATTTTGGTTTACTATTATGCTTAAATTAATTTTATTAGGTACTAGTAAGATGCTTGTATTGTATAAGATTTTATTTAGATAAATAATATTCTCGTAGACCACACATACAATACTACAAATGCAATGCAAATCATCCTTTCTCTAGTGACAACCACGTGATTTTTGTTTACTTATACCGCTGCATCTTTGCTGTGGGCATGATTTTAATTCTAAATTCCTAATTTATACAACTGTTGCTGTAGAAAAGCTTTTTGTGATACTCTTATACCTAAATATATTGGATAGTAATATTACTCATATTGTTTCCGAATATTACTTCCGAAAATAAATCACTTCCAATAAATATTATTTTACAATATAATAATTAACTGTTAGTTATGAGTTACGTGACATAAATGTTCAGTACCTAATCATCGTCGAAATCAACATCAACATCGAAATCCACATACCACTTTATTATTTCACAATAGTCGTGATTATCGTAACCTTGAAAAGTATAATATTATTACCCCTTAAGTGCTCCTTGACCATCGTCACAGATAATATAATCGATATTGTTATTATAGTTATAGATTAAAATAAAAATATAATTTGACATAAAAAATATAATTCATTCTCGGTGGGTCGTATTAAGTATTATAATTAAAATCTCTTTTTTTCATTCCGTGTGTATTATTTGAAGTTAGTACTCCAAAACAATTGATAATTATTTTTTTAAATGAAAAAGGTAATATTTTTATATGATTTAAAATATTGCTTAGTATTACTTATATCTTAAACATTTTAAATGACGCTAAAGTTAATCGTACCTCACTGTGTGTTTGTTACTCTTCCACGCCTCACAAAAATTTGACACACAGACACTTTATTATCTAGATTAATACATAGGATACTCATTACCGTGTTAAACATGACCGAAGCGGGCAGAGCCCGGAATAAGCTAGTAATCTATACTTAACTTGCCGTAATATTACGTTTTTATCTTTTAGCTAATTTTTAAACTATACTTGACTTAATGTACCTAGAATCTATCTTTATACAGAAATATTACGTATGTAAACATGTCTAGACAGTATAGAGGCTCTATACCGGATAACAATTACACATATGGCACCCACATACATAAATAATATTGGAGTATCCGACTGTAATTTCAGCTTAGCTTGTTAAAATTATCATTTATTGCATGTTGTTAGCTGTTAAACTTATGACTAATATTTAAGGTGTTAATTCTGTTTATATATACAAGTCTATATTGGGAACTAAACCGATATCGACCTAGTAAGTAATGATTTTATGAGACGAGATATAAGCTACTTTTTACCCCAGAAATAATAATTAGGATCCCTGCGTAAAAATCATAAAAACGTGCGCGACGGTGCATGCGAGCGGATCCATGAGGGGACGCTCGTCATAAAATTGAAGTTTTTAAGGCATTAGAATTGACACACACTGCTGAATCCGGGTTTGTTTTATAAGAAAAAAATGTTACGTAGGTTTCATTTGTGCAGAGCGCACTAAGGAGGAATATCATGTCCGTGCCTACATTCCCTGGTACAGGTAAAAAATATATTTTTGATAATCTCACCTCGTTTTAAATTACAACATAGTTTTTCAGCTAATCGATCCTAAGCCTTGAGCCTGGTTGTTTATGCTGCCTGAGTATCTAATTGCCTGAGTATCTCCATGAAAGTTTAACGACCAACACCTTTTGCTAATTTAACCATTCAAAAATTCTAACGTTCCCTCTGCAGCTGCAATACTGATAGGTATTTGTCACAAATACTTAAAAGCCTCCATTAAAGTTTAACGACTAACACCTTTGATCGGTCGGTCCCATCGTATTAAAAGGAATATTACTTTAAGAACAAAAATGAATCAATTTTTAATAAGTTACGGTGAAGATCTTTAGAATTCATAAAACACCTGTTTGATAGTTTCGACGGACAAGTATTGTTTAAATATTTTAAATTTATAACGTGTATGTAGTACGTGTCAAATTATCCTCCTACAATATTGCATGGATATTATTAGCAAATACTTTAGAGACATAAGAAGTAAATAAATGCTATTAAAAAATAAGCATATAAATGGGGTATAAAAATATGACTTTTGTAACGTTCATTTTGATTTTCCTGATTTTATAGTTAAACTAAAAGTGCTACGAAATCTTTCTACAACGAATCGTAGTACCAACTTATCGTTGAGGAAAAAGATTATCACGACTATCTAATAATATGAATGTAATAGTACAAATATATACATTATATTAAGAATTGAGAACAAGGATAGAGGTACAGATGCAGGTTGTAGGCACCAAGAGCAAATATATAAATATGAAAAGTTTTCGTTATATTAGAAGAGGATAATTCAATAGGACGTGTTTACGTTCATTCGCCAGCCGCATAAAACGGAAATGATCAAAATTTTGGGTTTACAGCGAGCCGCCTTTCTCCACCACTCGACGGTCCAGTGCCACGGGACGGAGCAGCCTTGCGCAAACGCTTCCCACACGTGCATCAGAGGCGCACTCATCATTCTTTGTACCGTTACCTTTCCTACTTCACAACAAGTTACAGCGTCATTCATATCGTAAAAGTAGGAATGTTTAATTAGAGAAAGGGCCGCTCTCAAAAACGCAGCATCGTGATGCTAATAGATTGCAATCGAAGTCCTCGAGTGAGCTAGCCCTCTGTGTGACGGGGTACGAGTGCGCGGGCGGAGCACGAGAGGCCCGGCGGGTGACCAGCGCGCCGCCGCCGCGCCCTCTGCCTCGTCCCCCGCTACCCGCCTCGCCCTCACGTTGCCCCACGCGCGGGAAAATTTACACCGCGATAGATGACACTCGGTCTCAGTTATGTCATGTAGGATCAAGAAAATTACGACGCTGTTCGTGCCAGTGCGCATGATTAACACGGTACATTTCTCATGCACATTGTTTTAGTTTTTGCTCGCAATTTCTACATGTCATAGATACGGTATAAAAATGAGTTGATAAACCATTATCATCATAAGTAGTTTCTGAAATTGTTGTTAAAATATTGTAGGCATGAGTATATGTATTGTTAAATGTGGCATAGTGTGGTGGTGGTGTTATATGGCAAGCTTAAGCAAACATTAGGTTTGACAATTATGTAGGTGGTTGCTAACAATACGGACAGGTTAGCCTTGACTCCCGACATTGTAAAACTATTTTGGTCGGGTGCAGGCAAATCTAAAGTGTCATTCTCGCTCTTATTTTGATAAGAGACGAATTGAGTGTGTTCCTTCGTATTTATTTTCAAATAGATAAAAAATCCAGATCAGGTTTTTTCCTCAAGGGAATTAAAGTGCTACAAATTTTGTTTAAAAACATGTTTAACATTATCTTTATCGATTTTTTGAGATATATCCTATAAATTTTACACATATCATTTCTTTTAAGCAAATCTAATTCATTAATGCTGTTAAATTATAACATAGGTACTTAATTTTTTTTATATAAAAGCCTTATCATAATGATAAATCATTACATGACGTGCAATGACGTGCCAAATTGCAAATAGTAACGTAAGAGGCAGCAAGATAATAGCCAATTAATTAAATGATAATTTATAAGCAGGACCTAATTTTATTAATGACGTGGAACTCATATAGATTCCCATTAATATTGTGCGAAAATTGAAGCTACTATCTTTTCGACTAGTAATAATAAGTAACTGTTGGGCTATAGAGGAAATGAGAAATCATTTGTCTTGATGGAAACTGGTGACATGTATGTATGTGTGAATATTCATTTAAAACTAAATAAATTCCCTAAATCGTGTAGATATGTCCATTTCAATGGTTGTATTTAATGAGTATTTAGTCATTTCTAGTAATCAACAAAATCCCTAGTTTATACATATATAAAGGAGCGGTTGACGTATGTACATGACAGGCGGCCATCTTAGTCATCACGTCCTCGGGAGTGGTAACGCATCTGTGATCACCTTCAAGTTGAACTGTTCTGTACTACTTCATACTACTACTAGATGGACTTCATGCTCGTTTTCTTCTACTTCTACTGAAAAGACTTACTTATGAAACACCTAATACCTACATAATATATTATTTTTAATCAGATTAAATATTTACAATCATAGATATGTAAAGCGCTTATTAATCTTAATTTTTTTTCAGGCTAATGACCCACATCATACAGTCGAAATTATCATTCGAAATTATGAAATTAATATCTATATGTAAATATATAATTATAGCATGATTTTACGACGTTTAACACGATGCTTACTTAAATTTAAATGAATCTAAATTTATAGTGGCTATTGTTAATGTAGATACAAGATATTATTTGTGCATGATTCGGTGAGTACTGTCGCAGGACGTGAGGTGCGCGTAATCAGAAGGTCGTAGGGTCTCCCACACGACGCCCTCCACTGACCTTAGGGTGGGTCCACATTCTCTCTTATATTATCACTATTCGCCACATTATTATAATTAACCGTCATTCTTCTATAATACGTTGAATAACTATTTACTAATAGTAATTTATTGCCCCCTAACACAAGATATTTATTTCTAATTTAGGATCATGATATTAGAATACTTTTTTCTTATTTTCTAGTCCCAATGAAAAATCTTACCTCAAGAGGCAGACTACTCGAATGAGAGGATCACAACCATAAAAGCGCATCACTGATATCTCATTCTAAGAAAAAGTCAGCGAAGACTATGGTCGTCAAGTGGAACGCGGAGAATGTAATCTGTTACTGCTACGTACTTTTTACAAACTACCTTCACTGCATAAACTACTTATGATCTGCGAAGTTTTTTTTGCAAATAATTAAATTCTATTTCATTGTTTTGTATCCCCAAATGTGGCGAAAAGGCAAGGTGCAAAGTTAAGGACTATTGTTGCTTTATCTGGCATTAAATAAAAAAAGTTAGTGAAGTAGGTACAATTTATGTTTGTTAGTATATTTTAAAAATATATAAGATTTGTTTATTAAAAATCATTCTATTAATATTTGTAAAGCCTTTTTATGGACGTGATTTTATCTATTACAGATTAAATAATGTACGAAATTGTTTCAAAACTAATTTTAAAACTCGCTACATAGAAATTAAATAGTTTTTATGTCCTTTGAAAAATCTTAATTCTAAAAGGTAACTTTAAAACATAATCATATAAATAATAATAATGTCTTATGTTTCGGTATTTCAATTATACAATCCTTAAATATATAAAATACAACAAATTACTATACATTTTTTGTAACGTATTCAATATAGCGGAAAATTTTAAGTTGGCCTAAGGGTCAGTGGATTTCTAGATTCAGCAGAATTCAAGCACTTTTGTTATAATATCAGTTAACTGACAATATTATTACCGGTGTTTGTGTAAGGTGTGTGATCTTAACACATAATTCAAGTACCTACAGCTCTATTTTATTGACTAACTGCACACATCAGTTACACCATTATCCAATAAGGATTTATTTGCACATCAATCAGGCGACAATGTAGGTAGGATGCATCTGCAATTTGAACATAAAGTCAGGTTGTGTCTAAAAATACTCCTATACGTTCTGGAAGATTTACATGTGTCTTATCTTAAATATCGTGCAGAGAGCAGTGATAGCCGAATGGTTGAAACTCGTCCTCTCAATCGAGGGTACCGAGGTTCGAATCCCAGGCACG
>DWTU01000788.1:0-15329 GCA_018251515.1 Cecropterus confusis
GCACCTTCAGATTTAACTCCTCCATCCATAGAATCCATGACACCTTTGAATATTCGAAGTTGCGTTAACTGACTCATACACATTTGAGTAACACGATGATTAAACCAATTTACATTTGAAATGGTGCCCTGTGCAAACTGTAGAACAAACCCTGTGGAACCTTATTGTGGTGGTGATGTCAAGCTTAGAGTTATGTTATAGGATAGTATTATTTTAACGTTACCACATAAACATTTCCATCCTCCAAAAGTTACGTGTAATAAGTAACCGGTCCAGATACTTTAAATTACGTAAAAGTCATAATGAGCTACCGAGCTTTTAGATAAAATAAATAATAATTGGCCAAATCTATAAGCTTCTTATCTTTGTTACGCACTGTTACAATCTTGTAAAAGTAAATTCTACTATGTATACATTATAGTAATTACCAGCGACCGCTTACATATTTAGAATGACATTTACAAACATTATACACAACATTATCCACAGACACAAATTGAGCAAACTAATTAAAATTTAATTAAGGACGGTGCCTTTCGATTTTTAAGTAGCAGGTCGTCTTGCGTCGAGCGCCATTGTTTTGGCGCGAGAGAAAACGCCATTTTCATTCAAGATATCGTCGCGGGATAACGGTGCGGCGCACGCGCATCCACCCCTCCCTTTTGCACATTAGAAAATGACTTAACAGCGAAAGAGACAGTTGCTAAGACGGGCAGCAAGCGATTACTCGACTGACCTACTCATTCGCACACACTCTTTCTTAGCTAGCAAGCGGAACCTAATTTTTCTGTCGTGTGAATTAGTTAGTAATGTAACGTGATGCGTCTCGAATTAAGACCATGAAATAACAGATATTATTATGATTAATGACTAGTTGTGTAGAGACAGCGTGGCCACGATAATGGTATGGTACTGTCTGTGGTATTTGCGAATATACATTTACATAAAATACGCTTTAGCCGTTCGAAAAGTTTATTGTATAATGCCGACATTAGATCTCTAGTAGATCTGCACTAGTTATTTTAAATCAATCTTTTTACTATAGTTATTTTAAACCATTTTTTTGTTTACAAACTGTAACTTTTTATTTATAGCTATCTTATATTAATTTTCGTAAAAGTAGACATTTTAATTTCTTTTAAATAGTAAGTAATAGATCTACATAGATAGTGATAGTAAAAGATATTTCCATAAACTGTGAAGTATCTTTTACTAACATTAGTAGAAAGTGAATATTACTAATATATAAAAATATGTTAATGATTTACAAACGCGAAAATCCTACCATCCCCCAAATGTGATTCTGAAGCTTTACATTTAACCATTCAGAGAGCGATCTTTTGAATAAATACATGTTTAGAGCTACAACAAGAGAGTGATACACATATCATAATGTAAGTTATACATGGCATAATATAATAAATATTACGCGACGTATAGCAAAATCAAAAGCTTCTAAGTAAAAATAGTTTTGAATGTCATTGTCTTCCTAAAAAAATAGAACTTTAATATTTATCTCTTTCGTGAGATCGTGAGATCGTCTCCACTCATTAGTTATATCTCATCTCATCAGTCTTTAAGATCTGTGATAGCAGTGATTAGCAATTGACTAGGATAAGATATATATCAAATAACCGATCACAGGCCCACGGCGAGTAGATCTTAGCCGATTCCAAGTAACACAAAGATGCGACCGGGATATGGTGGGTAACCAGTAGTGCTAAAAATTCGATCACGAATCCATGTTTCAAAGGATACATTACTTCATTTGCTAAATAATGTTGTAATCATTCAGTTCAATCAGTGAACAGTGAATCAGTTTAAAAATTTACCGGTATAATCCTTCAGCAATTCGCATTCTGCGAAGTAATTGATCTAACGTGATCACCAATTAAAGCAGCTATAACGATTTCTATATAAACCTCGGATAGTAGAGGACGCACTTGTCCAGAAGTACACTTATTGAGAAAAATATTTATCTTCGTACAAAATAAATAGTTCGCATGAAGTTAATCTAACATTTGGTCCTATGTTGTTTCCTTGTGGGACACCAACCAGTATTTGAGATGTAATCAGAAATGCAGACAGTTTCAGTGTAACTTTATAACGTAAGAGCCAGAAGAACCATTCGTAAATTATTATGAAATTACATTTTAAATATGCCTTTTGAAATTAAAATATACATTATTAACTTTTTTATGTCTTCTCTCGTATAATTTTGCCCTTTCGTGTTCTTCGTTAAAGGTTCCTCGACGTAATGTCACAGACCGCAATTTTCATGTAGCGTGTGCACAAATTGCCAAATTGCCAGTTTAACCAAATTGCAGTGTTCATGTTAATTCAATTCTCGAAATCGGCGGTTATGACAGAAGCTAAGTGGCGGTGATCTTTCTTCCTTTCCTTTAGGGCTGGTGACATTAAGCTATTAAACAGCTGCGTTGCATCCAAGTGCAGTCCTTGAGAATGGCATTGCGAAAGTATTACAGTCGGTGGCGAGCCGTGATACCGTGTGCGCGCGTCCACCATGCTCTTGCCGAGCACGGTCCCAGTGAAAGTTCGTTAGAGAAATGAGGCTCACTATCGCCTTTCTGTTTGTGGTGAGTGCTAATTACATTAAAAGTGCTAATAGAGGGTGTCTTCTGTGCGATGCCGATTTCCCGAGTAGCTCGCGGAAAACTTTCTCCCAGAGGATCTTGTTGCTCTGAACCTGATGGTCTGATGAGGTTGTATCTTTGATTTAACCACTTCTAACAAGCTTTGAAATTATTTCTGATCGATCAGTAGTGATCTAGAACCAAGAAGACAAAATCAAATAGATTAAAATCATCAGCGATTACAGACTTTAAATGTAAACATAAACGTTGATTTGAAAACAAAAATTAAGTATTGCAGAATAATTTATAAAGGAAACACATGTTTTAAAACAGCTTTTAAACAGTTGCTAAACTAATGTATTGGACAGTTATGAGAGAAGAGTGTCAAATAAATAATGTTTTCCCTCATTACTGGCTTCGGAGATAAGTAAATCTCTATTGTTTGTATTTCTAATGTTTTCTAAGAGGATGAGGTTAACGAACCTGTCATTCGTACTAAAACAAATATTACATAAGTACCTTCTTCATAATTCCAGAAATCACACAGTTATGGGAAGTTAATTCATATTATTTTTAGCACTCATCTCATTGATATTTAATACATAATCCATAAGAATAAGTTACTTATTTAATTCTTCTAAATTATTTAATAACATAATAATATTAGTCGTCTACGATTTATGGACATCTAACAAACATAAATAATTGATGTGAAACAAAAACAACTTACTTCATTAATAGCTTACAAGTTCTAAAGAGAGGATCGATTTCACACATTTTTATAGGAAACGAATAATCAACAATATGGGTATAAATCCGCATTTTCCACATGTCACCCCGTGATGTATGTGGTGTGTCGGGGCCCGCACGAAAGCGGGCCGGCGGGCACACTCGGCAAGAACGTGGGAAGCGGGCCAAACAAGCTCGCACCCATTTTTTACGCGACCGTGCAACGCCACACACCTTCAGCCAAAACGCGCACGCCACTCCGATCTCTATCACCAACTTTATATAAAACTAATTCGTATACGCACCTCCGAGTTTTCATTCGACGTTAAGTGTCCATGAGAATCAAAGTTTCTCCGACGAACCGTAATTAGACGCCATGAAAATGACATTGTAAAGAAATTGAGTGAAATGAAAAACTGATTGGTTTTAGATGAAGTATGAACTTTTATGCAGCAACTAGACCGTGGACAATAAATTTCGTTGGAGATTTGACTGAGACAGCTAATACGCCCCATCGTCATTATTCGACTTGCATATGAATCGATAAGCCGTGTAAATAGGACGCAGCAAAGGAGCATTCAGCCAGTTTGATGAATATGTCATTGCCACCAATAGGTTTCTTTAAATGCATACCCCAGGGGTCTTTATCTAAGTCAAACACAGATGCACAGCTGCCCCTAAGATCTCAATCTGAATACGTCATATGTGGACCTTTGTTTTCCTCCCCAAATCAGAATCCGGCAGCTTTATACAGATGTTGTGGTAAATAAATTGCTTAGAATTAACTTACATTTTAATCAAACACCACTCATGTAAATTCATGCAAATATGCACCATACGTATTATTACTGTAATATCAAGTAACTACTTAAAAGCACAACTATAAATCTGCGAAAGTCAGATTTCTCCAATATCGTAATAAGCCTACTTATTCCCCGTTGAAGACTAATCGAATAGTTAATAGACTCCGCCGCTTATTTATGGACATTCACCTCTATAGACGAGTTTAAGCATTTCATTTTTATATGAATGTTTAATTTAATACTTATTATAATTTAATAATTATTACCTTTAATCATAATTAAAGGTCATGAGTCTTATATTAATACCGATTATAAGGGGTCTTGCTGGGTAATGTTGGATCTAGGCAATATGATACTACCGACAAGATACTGACATATTCTTTACTTCTCAAGTTAGGCAATAGTTTATGTACATGTAGGAAGTATATTTACAATAGTATTTTTTTTATATATTATTAATTTTAAATATATATTTTGTACACCACATACCAACTTACAAATTACCAATAGGTAAATACCAATAGGTAAGCTCGATGTTGTTCTTCTTCCTTTAATCAAATCCAATTTTATTCATTTGTCATTTCAATCAATCAGAAACATAAACTAACCCACAGTTTAATTTGAATTTTAATTGATCCACCTGCATCCGTATTAACATTGAGGTGTCTCAACTCTTAAATGCTCACAGACGAGTAGGTGTTACAAAACAGGCTTTTAAACGCTCTACCGGAAGTCATCAAAAAAATAAAACAAAAAAAAGACAGTAAACATAAACATAGACGCTTTCTACACTCATAGCTCCACACTAGGATTTTCTCGTGTGCCATGGACACACAAGGACGAATACCCAAACACCCAGACCTAGAACAGAAATGTAAACAAATCATTCAGATGTATGTCTGGCCGGGGATGGAACCCGGGACCCACAGCGTTTCAGATCTGCGGTATGGGTACCACTCCACCACGTGGGTCGTCATGTGAACACCACAGTAAACGATGTACGACACTTATCGTTAGTTATTATGAACAAATAAACAACTTTCTCGTTCCCAAACTGTCTAGCGCACATTAAATTTCAGACAGTTCTAAACTAGTTCTCCCTGATGCAACTAACTTACGATCACCAAGATTACGCTGCATATTATCAAGTATCCGATGCAACCAAAAATAGATCAATATCTCCGTCTATGACGTCACACAACCTGCTCCCAAATACCATCAGTCACTTTCACTCGCATGCCTGCCGACACCTGCACTGGCATTGACAAACACATCAGAATGAATAACGACATGCAGACACCTCTTTTGTTGCTTATATAACTGCTTCCTAAAGAACCAGTTTCCGGAGTCAAAGATCCTAATATTTTGTCGTTGGCCGAAAACTGTTTACATTATATTCCGCTTTCGTATTTCGTATTTACCTCCGGTTTCACTTCAAGTTTTGTTATGTCAGAAAAAATATATTTTACGACTACACAAGTTTACTGTATGCACTACTTACTACCAATTTGTTACATTTACTTGCAATGAAGACTAGTTACTGTTAAATATCTGTTTCCTCCTAAAGAAGGCACATCTGACACATTCTAATAATTGCTTACAGAATTCAACCACTTAAACATCAGATAGGCTGCATGCTCTTCTGCTATTTATCCCTTCATATTATAAAAAATGAAAGAATATAATCTTTAGATATTTTTTCTGTCTGTTTGTCTGCTTGTTTGAATCGCTTCAAATCAAAACTACTGCATATAATTTAAAGGATTAAAAGGTTTTTAATTCTGCTCCAACGCTCTAGATAAATATCTAATAATTCTGATAATTCTTTCTTTAGTTTAAATTCATCTACTAAATCAAAAACTATTACAATTTAAAGTTATATTACATTTTATTAAAGTTAAAACAGTGGAAATCACAGAACACAACTAGTTAAATAGATAAAAGTTACTAATCTTACAGTCATAAATATTAAGATCGCATTAAGAACCGCTGTGTTATATTTGTGTGTGTAATGTGATAGAAACATGAACCCAGAACTTAGTAATCATTGGATTCAACCTAGTTGAATATTATGCCTGAGGTAACATAAGATTGGTATTCTTATAATGGTGTGAGTTCTTTTAGGGAAAATTATACAAATAGGTATGTGTGAAAGAATACTGATAATCACACTCATTAACACGAAGACGCATTTATGTGTAATAAGTAAAAGAAAAACTGATAAGTGTAAGGACAGGACGATGATACATTCCACTTAATAGAGTCACTAAAATCCAATGAACACCACCAATTCTTCTCATTTCCGAATGATCTAATTACATGATAGGAGTAGAGTAAAGATAGAACAAATAAACGCAATAATGTAATCTAAAATATGGACACCGAACGTAATAAAGCTAGCAAACTATTTTACGAAGAACTAAATTTGTTAGCAGGATTGACTTATTTTGCCCAATAAATAGACGTTGTCACAGTCATTATTTATTATTAATAAGTTTAAATGGATAATCTTGTCAAATAAAAAACATGGGTGCTTTGATAACATATTTACGTTTAGGTACGACGGTTGGTTTAGAATTCTTTCTACATTTGATTTACCCAAATTTTGGCTATATTAGGCCTCAGTTTTGGTACAAACGGTAACGGTAGCGCGGGCCTACACGCGCCATCACCGAGTGACGTCACGTTCACATCTTGCGTTCCACATTAGTTTTTCGTACTAAACTAACGGCCTGTTATGACTGCGTTATCATCGTCTAAGTACATAACGTGATCAAATCGGTGTATTTTATACGCAAGTGGTTAATTATGATCGTGCTTACATCTAACATAAATATTCATAAATACGCAATTACTTTTTAAAGACAATCCCTTAAATTACATTGCATACAAAAGTTGTTTTCATATACATACAAGAACTACGTAGTGTCATAATTACCTAATGTTTCAAATTTGGCAATTACTAGGTACGTTAAGTTGAGACATTAATACAGTTGAGACGAAATTTTATTACATAAAATATCTTACTTGCTTGATGTAACACACACGATACACATGAATATGTTAAATATTTATTGAATACAAATAATAGTTTTGTCTTGTTTGAAATTATAGTCTAATTCTGTCAAAGGCAAATATAGGAGAGCAGTTAGATTGACCGACATTAAATAGGCGCTTAACGATGACAGATACTTATGTCTCGTTTGTCTCCGATTAACCTAAATACTTGCCGATCATACTTGATTGATAATAAGCTTTTTAGCACGAATAAACTCTGCATTATTTTATACAAATCGCTCTATCTTATTTCTCAAGAGTACCTACAACACATCTATCGCCTTCCAGTTTCCAAACTACACTTCCTATTTTACTTGGAATTAGTTTTGGTTTCAGAACACAATTTGCAGTTGTCCTTTAGCATCAGATACACAGCACGCTTCTGTACAACTTATGTTAATCTTATATGATAGATACCTTATGTTAAAAATAATGTTTATTATTGTTTTTTTTTTCGTTCTGCATTCCAAGGCTTCGATTTAATCATCTCAAGGCTCTTATTTCAATAAGACATACAAGGTGATAGAACGAATGTGGTTCGACCAGGGAAGTATCACCCCCACGTCCATTACTAGCCCGAAGCAATCCTTGTGTTTCGGTGAAAGGATTTGGTTGCCGCTTTACTTTCCTATGAGGCGACCATATCAGTCATTGGGAGTATCAATGTGTTTGTGATTGACTTCAGACAAAACCCCTGTTCTATATGAAGTGTGTCAGAGATGTCCATGCACGGCAGTTACGACTTTTCATCAGATGCATGCTCGTTTGTTACTTTTATATTCTAAATAATAACTTATTAGTGCTATCGAACTCCTCTGGCCGTTTTCCAGATCCTAAAAGTAAATGATATGAAATTACACATGCTATTCGCATGCCAACCTTCCGAGGATTACGCGCGCGCAGCCTTTAAAGGACCACGATTACCAAACGCACCTACACCCTTACGCCTACGTGATTTCCGCAAAGAGAGCGTAGAAAGTTCGAGGAGCTAAAAGTGAAATGTAAATATGCGATCAGCTCAATTATATCTTCAATTAGTATCGCGGCGAGTGGGCGTTTACTTTCGTTCGGACTGTCAAACAGGTGTTCGAACTAGGTCCAAGGCAATGCCCTCGATAACTTGAGCCTTCGTACACATTACCTTGAAATGATGGTTACTTATTATGGACCTTTAGTAAAAATATTTTGAATTCAATATTATAGTATGCGCTGATAAATATAAACTTGGGTCGTTACATATGAAGAGCGTGATTAAGAAAAACATTAATTTGAATTTACAAAATCATTACGTTTCCGAAGGACGACTTAACAAAAAGTTAAAACAAATGAGTTGATAATAAATATAAAATGAAAATATGCAAAATCCCTATCGAAATATAACGTTTTTGTATGTAAATGTACTTGTAAATACTATACCGCGAGTTGCTTATGTATTAAACAAATTAGCGCTTAGGGTGTGAATATTGAAATTCGTAATCGATAATGAATTTAATAAATATCAATTAAAGCCGACAAATGTTTGAAGGTGTTTAAATAAATAGAATTATAATGTTTGTTCATACGTATCCACACTAGGTAATAGTAGGTAATATGCAACCAAATTTGATTCTAATAATATATTCACACCATCATTTTTATGAATGAATTTGAAAATTAATGAAAAAAATTATAATGACCAACTGAATGGTAACAATGGAAAACCTTGTCGCATTCCTAGACGAATTATAAGTTAGTTATTTGTCTTCAAAGCATTACATCAACCTTTTATTGCGCCCATTGCCGGGTCTCTTCTCAGAATGAAAAAAAATCCACCTTGCTGGCCAAGTGCGAATTGGTAGACTACATACACCTTTGAAGACTCTTAGGTGTGTAGGTTTCCTCAGTATGTTTTTCTCTACTACAAAGCAATGATAATTAATTTCTAATACGTACATTATTTTAGAAAAAATAGTGGTGCCCGGGATTTGCACGTCGATCGAAAAGCTAAATTTCAACCATTAGACTATTACTGCTCATTTTCAAAGACATACAATAGTGAAATACCCGATTGTTTGTAAGTAGGCGGCATGGACAGCGGGCTCCGAGGGGTACGACTATGCGTCGGCGTGCGCGCGCCCGTATCGCGCCAACCGCGCCTCGGCGCTGCCCGATGCGCCCTGCGACCTCAGCAAGCAGAGCTACTGCACCACGCCAGGGAACAGCTACCCATGGCACGCGATACGGCGCTTCGTAAGAGAGAACCAGGTATAAAACTGTTCAGGGGATAAAATCTCAGAATTCATCCAGGAGCAGGTACTGGTGATCCCATTTATAATTATAAAACAATATATGACATTGAGCCAGCAAAATCAAAAGCAAATCTATCTCGAAACCACTTAACAAAATACAAATATTTTTATTTTTATTTATTATATACATAAAAACTGCGCATCCTTTGATTTATATATGATTTTAAAATAAAAACACAACAACGCTCTCTGTAACTTTCAGAGACGCAAAAATATAGCTATGTATATGATAATTATGAACATTTAAATTTCAGGGTCTAATGAGAAGAATGTATGGCGAAGAACGTCATATAGCTGTTCTGAAAGCTGAATTAGAAAACTTCATTGAAGATGGTGAAGAGGAAGAAGAGGGCAAAATAAAAACGACAGATTTCGCAGAGGACATAATTAAAACAAAGATGATGTATACCAAGAAAAATCGCGGAAGAGGGATGAAAGACAAACCCCATTTTAGGCCTATACAGTCAAATTCAGATAAAATTAAAAAAGTAGATAATGAAATTTTAAAAGTGAAGCCTCTAGAAACATATAATAATACTAAAATTAATTCTACAAGTAATGGAAATAATACTGAAATTACTAGTAATGAAACTTTGAACGAAGACAAAGCTATATCGTACAAAACAAAACTAGAAAGTATTGCTAACATAGAAATTAATAATTTGGATCCAGATGTCATAACACTTGAAGCGGTTATAAAACAAAGCATAGAAACAAATAGTATCTATCCGAATTTTCAAGGCACTTCTAAGAGTGAACCTTTAGTTGAGAGCAATAGTACAGATAAAAATGTAACAACAACAACTGAAAATGTTGTGAATTCGACTGAAACCACTGACGATCAATACATTGACTTAACAACGGAATCAGGAAAAGATAATTGGAAACCTGTGGACACATCAACTTTACCGCCTACTTTGCTGTTTTCTGAACACGAGAAGATAAAGAACGACAGGATTGACACAAAAGTTAATGATAAGAAAGAGGAATTCCATCCCAAGCCACCGCAGCATACGGAGTCCATGCGCCCTTCCGTTATAAAGTTAAGAGGAGCGTAAGTTTCTTTTATCCTTTTCTTAAATTAGCATACCAACAAAGATCTATCATCTTATAAAACATAATTCACTATCACACATGTGTGTTATTCTTAATATTGGTGAAATCAGTATGACATCATATAATTGAGATTGTCTCGTGACAAGTTTCCTTATTTGTTTATCGAAAAAACTTTCTCTCAAAAGTGCTACCTGTGCTGTTTGGGTGAAATCATCAATTTAAGGAAATTTAAAATCGAAAACGTATTAAAGATACGGCAAAAACATACTTTCCTAGTTAACGTTCATTCTGTTATACGATATAACTCTACTCCTAAACTATATAATTATACTAATTTATTTAAATAACAGGATTAAATAACCGTTTAATGTAACGAGTACTTACGTTATGCTGTTTTTAATATTGAATATTGATTATCAACGTTAAAAATATCGTATCGTGAGCAACCGTTGTCTCTATATTAGAATGGATATATGAACGGTGATAATATTCGTTTAAAATCATATAATTCGTTTGTACTCTATTAAAGTCGGTATAGTCGGTTAAATGCCATTTCATAGCACATAAACTACATCGATACAAGCGATCGATGTGTTCTCGTTCTAAATAATTATTTTAAGAATAACATCGCTCTAATACATATACAACGTAACACGTGTAAGTTTTAATAAGATGATTCTATTGATTTTTTACCGTCAGTTTTGGATTTCAGAAACGCGTGTGAGTCTAAAGAAGAGATGGCCGCACCATTCTGGGCGAACAGCACCCGGGGCGAAGTACTGGCTTTACTCAACATGTATCCGTTCGAACAGTACATTCACTTGGAAACCTGTGTGCATGAGAAGAAGCAGATGTACTGCAGGGAAGGTTGTAGGTACGAATTATGCTCCATTAAATAATTATTTATGAGTATACGATATCGTTAATAATTATATACGAGTACATCATGAAAAACTATTGTATATAAATGTTGTTTATTATAGATAAACAACTTCTAGAGCTGATTACAATTACTTTGCAATTTGTGAAAAAAGATAACGATCTCGAAATAATGTGAATTTAAAACTCAACTGCCAATGCAAGCCTACTACTACGGAATGTGCGCTTACCTACCTCTACGCTTTACCATCTCAATCGGGGTGTACTGCATTTCATACAGTTTGTTTGCTAGAAACCTTCGGCTTCGGTCAAAACTTCAGCCCATTTTGGCCGAAGCCGAAGGCTTTTCCGAAGGTGGCCGAAGCCGAAGCCAAAGCTTCGGTCCGACACTACTAATTTCCATAATCATTTTCTAGATGCGAGCAACAGTACCGTCTCCACCGCCTGCTCGCCTACGACCCTCGCAACGAATGCCGGGGGATATTCGCGGACTGGTTCAAATTCCCCGCGTGTTGCGTCTGCAAGTGCTACGATGTACCCCTGGAGTTCAGGGCGCGCTCGCCCAGGATCCTGCACCCCCAGTACGATGAAGACGTTAGGAGAGTAATATACGAGGATGTTGCTAGGGACTGGTATGAATCAGCGTACGAAGATGAGGAAGATCTGTACTGATGTGACTTGATCTAGGTATGATCAGAACTCGCCAAGTTTATATCTATGCTCTTAATTTTCTCTTCGTGACATGAAGCGCTTATGTTTTAATACGACGTGTAAACGAACCCTCATTTTACATGAGTACAAATATGTTTAAGACAAAATTTATTAAAATAATTCCTGCAGGTTAATGTCTGTTTGACATGCCTATAGATGTGAATAGAATAGAAGTAAAACTTCAGAATATATTGAATATACCTAACTATGTACCAAGAACAAGTTAAAAATGTATATGTACATATAAGATTTACAGAAATTCGAAAAAAAAATGTTTGTGAACATTCTCACTAGGGATTGAAATCTGGCATCATTTTAAGTCCGTACAAACACTTGATTAACTTATAGTTCATTTTGAACTCTTAATAAGTTAATCAAGTGTTTGTACATACTTAAAATAGATAGTTTATAAAAAATAAAACAAAGGTATATAAAATCAACTTTATTTCCAATCCAATGTTACGATAAGACAACGAACAAATAATTAAAATCTAGTAGTGTAGTAGTGGTAACCAGTAAAATTTTAACGATGTTACGACTAACGAGTAGCTCAGTCTTTTTAGATTCGTCTTTCACAGATAGATCAACTTATTTTAATGAGTGACTTTATAAAATCGAATATAATTAACCTTACGTAATTTACTGAAATCATGAGATGAGATCACATTTACTTACAATTTGACGAAGCACCGACAAACGACAAAACAAAACACTCATTTATTGCCTCCTCGTCCTTAAACGAGGCGAATGATTTCCGAACTGATTCTTGACTTTGACTTTGAAAGTCGTCTTATGCCGCGGCGTGGCGTCGCCGCATGGCGTAAGGTCTGCGGGCCACGAGGAACTCCTCTTTACCTGGGCAAGTCCCTCAGTGGATATGCTGTCCACTGGTATTATTGGCTACTGTTGGGTAGCTTTTGTACTGAATGCGTCTTCAGTGGCCGCGCTAAGCCGCTACTGCAGACTTAGGCTCCCTAGTGGTCGGGGGAGACTAGTCCCTCGAGCTAACGAGGGATCGGGAGGTCGAACGTGACGAACTGCGTAGTATAGCGGGATGCGGTTGCGACGGAGCAGCGAGGTACTGGCGCAGCGTAGTAGGGTGAAGCGACTCGGCGTCGAACTTCTCATATGCATGAACACAACGTGCAACGCATTTAAAGTGCTCATGCAATAGATCTATTTTTTGCCAAATATTGCTAGCACCGGATCCGGTAAACGTTTAATGATGCCGGTTCCGCCGGATTACCGGGTCCATTTTCCGGATTGCAATCCAAAGGCTCATTGACAAAGCAAATATAAATTTCACTATACATTAATTTCATCCTGTATTAGTTCTGCACATCTTTTATTCATCTGGAAAAATTCATTCTCTTTTGTATTATGTTACAGCATCAGTGAGAGTGACTGTGGATGGAGGAACTATTCATTGGAACACATTTCTGAGCAAACTATCAAGTGCTGACCAGGAAGTCATGAAATTGCCTGATTTGGTTACTGGCGACTTTGACTCAATAACAGAAGATGTCTTGCAGAAGTTTAAAAAGAAAGGTTGTAAGGTGAAATTGTTTTTATTTACAAATCTAAGAAAAGTTTAGTCATAGACATTATAATAAGCATAGTATTAAAAAAAGTTTTTTATATTTATATGTTAGGTATTGCAATTATATATTTGTAGCGTTTTTTGAGGGAAGAACAATTATTTTTTTCAATGTTAATATGTAAATAAATCTCTTAACATAAATTGTTTATTGCTTGCCACTACTTTTTTCACCCTCTTGGGTACTGGGTGGATACCCTGTTGAAAAAACGCTTCATTCTTAGAATAAATACATGAATGAACCCAAATTTTACATTTTTCAAAGAAATAAATTTCTCCAATGATAATCCATAACTCCATGAACAATCGGTCAGATGGCGATTATCCGAAGAAGCAATATATGGAGAATACGTAGGTGGGTTAGGACTTATCATGTCAGTGTTTGCTGGTACGTTTTGATTGGTTTTGAGACATATGGATGCATTCTCGTGCAGCAAAATAATTTTGTTGTGGCCTCTCTCCATTCCGATCGTTTTTCCTTTAATGCACAAGTCAAATTCATTAATTGTACTCAGAAATGGCTTCATTCAGTTTCAACAGTTCGTAATGAACCACACCCGCAAACCACCACCAACACAGTTGTTAATTGCTTCCAAAGCCCAACGGTTCTCAGAAGCAATTTAATTCATAAAATAAAATTTCCGCCTAAGAACAATTTCTTTTGGTTGGTGTTGGTTGTAAGTTAATACTATTAACGCTTAAAATAAGTTTAGTAGAAAATATTACACCTAATAAATAATAATGTTATTTAAAGTAAACTTGCTTCTGAAGGTTAAAACATGAAACTGTAATTCCCATATTTATTTATTTATTATATTATATATACCCATTTAATTATATTATTATATCTCGTAAAACGCTCCGAATTAGTTCCAACTCCAAATACAACAATTTTTTACAATGTATTATTATCCCTGAGGACTAATTTAAAATGCCTTCTTTAGATGTTTTTTCCTTACGATCAGGCAATAGTGCCTTCAAGGTCGAACCAGAAAGTTTCTCTGCAACCTTTAACTCAGATTATGACACTATAATTAACGATTTTTTTATGATTTTACAAAAATGCTTGCGATATAACAATGTTGGAAAAGATAGTTATCCTATTTATCTTATTTCAAATTTATCTTTACAGATATGCCATACGCCAAATCAAGATTATACAGATTTTACCAAGGCCGTGATGGAGGTGAATATATATTGCAAACAACATAATATTGAAGTAAGTATTTAATATTACATTCACTTATTACTATCACAAAAATACAATTATATATTTTAAACACCAGCACCCTATTGTCTACCTGTTGTACCTGATAACTTGACACCTGACTGTCATAACATCACAGCAGAATGTATATGAAATATAAAACAAATAATATGAAAATATGTTTAGTGAAATAAGAGATAGCAATCTTGCTCTAATTAAATAAATCCGGCCAAGTGCGAGTCCGACTCGCGCACTAAAGGTGCCGTACTATAAAAAACAGCAAAAATTTCACGGTGTATGGGTGCCCGCACTAAAAAATTAGTTTATTTTAATTTAATTATTTATTTTTAAAGTGAATATATAACCTTAATGTCCCGTGAATATTTCAAGCGTTTGCCTGTTGCCATT
>DWTU01000789.1:0-15325 GCA_018251515.1 Cecropterus confusis
GTCTTGGTCTTGCTAAAAATACGCGGTCTTGTTCTTGGTCTTGGTCTTGCAAAAACGCAAGAACAAGACCAAGACTGCAAGACCAAGACTGAATTTGGGCAACACTATATAGAAGGATCAACGACAACGGATTTTTAAACGTGTTGTTGATTTAATTAATACAATTAAACTGACTTATCTGAGGTATGTAATCGCCAGAAGCTTGAATCATAATATCTCCAATTTCATTACATAATATCCAAAAATTCGCATTGGAGCAGATTAGTGGAGTTGCTCCAGGGATCAAATGTAGTTATAAGGATATCTGGATATAACAAAAAGATTGGAGTGGAATTATAGTAAATAACAAATAAGTAAAAAACAAATTAGACCTACTGTCCCTAAACAATTAAGTTTTTAGACTTAACGTCAGAAATTAATATGAGGTTAAGTAGGGCTTTACGGTTACGGTAACATTTTAGGTTTGAACCCGCTTTATAGGTTGACGTTTTATACCGAAAATTTTCAGCCCTTTTCAGGATTATAGCATTCCGTTAAAATTGATTCAGCCACTTTATCTACATTTATTATACAGACGAACAAACTTAAGCTGACAAAGTTATAAACGTTTTAAACGCTTTCTACACTCATAGCCACACTAGGATTTTCTCCTGCGTCGTGGGTGCCATGAACACAAAGACGAATGCACAAACATCCAAACCCAGAACAGAAATCTAAACTCACCATTCAGATGTCTGTCTGGCCGGGGATCGAACCCGGGCCCCATTGCGTGTCAGACCGGTATAGTGACCGCTCCACCATGTGGGTCGTGAAAGTTATAGGTATTAAGTCACCATCTTGTTTATTTGCATTAAATAATATTAAGATAATGTAGATAGCAATGATCGTTGATAACATGTTCAAGCTGCACCTTTAGTAGGTACTTCATTACTCAGACCAAAAATCTTAGGAACTCTTGCAATAAAAATTATGAAGTATATCCAACGTTCCATTAATTTGTGCATGTAGTAGCATAATTATAAGAATTACACACACAAACAACACAAATCCTGCCCGTTGTGGTTAGCGTAAAGCATATCGTTGCTTGGCATATACAATAACGGAAAACAAAAATGTAAATTTTACAGGAGAGCTAGATTAAAATAAACAATGTTTGTTTTTATCTCTTTACTGAATGCAGGTAAATAATAAATATTAAAAGGCCATTAACCACAGCGAGGTTAGAGCACGAAGTTTTCGATTCCAAAATAATAAGGATAAACCTAACTAAACTGACTAAAAAACACATCTTTCAATAAAAAAATATAATTTCGAATTATGCGGTTTCATGCAAAGCAGAGATATGTCAATAATACGTTGTATACATAATTCAACATCACATAACACGTAATCAATCTCTATACTCACACATAAATCACTCTTACAAACGGCAGTTGTGGCTCAATCTAAGCAATGATCAAAGCGTTGTCTTCTGTTTTTGGCCTGTAAAAGTAGGAACAAGCAAAGCTTGAGCATGCAATCCACCTGATGATAAGGGAGAACAGCCAACTTCATAATAGGAGTTCTATAGAAGACAAATAATAAAGTCGCCTCATATGAAAGTGAGCCGTCAATCACACCCTCCCACCGAAATGCACGAACTACTTTTTAGTTGTGGCAGTGGTCAAGGCGTTGTCTTATTTTTTGGTCTAAGTTTATAAACACATGATCAAAAACAAAATCCCAGCAAACGGTATCCGTATCAAGAGTTGGAACGGGTCCTTTGCCAGGTTTTTATCGCGGCAGCTGCGAAACAAGTTTGGCGATCGGCCTGAAAGCGCTGACGTAAACTAACCTTCGCTGCCAACTGATATTTAACGTCTAGATTCCGCGTTGAGGAAGAAATAAGCGCCTAAATTGGTTCTTAATAATTCAAATTTGTACATTTTTAATAAATAAAAATTCAAAGGCTACTAATTTCTATTAGTTTACACAATATGCTGCCATAAGGTAAGCTGTTATTAATTTTACTAATATTATAAATGCGAAAGTTTGTGAAGATGTTGTGTTTGTAACGTTTTCACGCAAAACTACTGATTGGATTTAGATGAAATTTAGTATACAGATAGTTTCTGGCTTGGATTATAACATGGGATATTTTATCATAATTAATAACCGAAACATTCGGAGCCGCGGGTAACACACTAGTCTTTTATATTTTACAGTAACGTCATTCGGACATAATATAATCAGTCAACAATAAACGATTAAACGCTTAAACGCTTTCTACAATCATAGCCCCACACTATTTTCCCCTGTGTCGTGGGTACCATAAACACATACACACACACATACATACACAGATACACAAACCTCCAGACCCAGAACAGAAATCTAAACTCAACATTCAGATGTCTGTCTGGCCGGGGATCAAACCCAGGACCCACTGCGTGTCAGACCGGTATGGTGACCGCTCCGTCACGTGGGTCGTCAGCATAGTTGACCATAGCCTGCTGTGATACAATATTTGACCAGATTGTCTGATGTTCCGCAGGCACCCCTTGTTCCCCCTGCTGGCGTTGATCTTCGAGAAGTGCGAGCTGGCGACATGCACCCCGCGCGACCCCGGCGTGGCCGGCGGAGACGTCTGCTCCTCCGAGTCCTTCAACGAGGACATCGCAGTCTTTAGCAAACAGGTATGTGGCATTTGATAGGAACTGGAACCCAAATTGTCTTTCATATTGAATTAAAAAAAACTCAGATTAAGAAAATAGATTTTCTTTTTTCCTATTGTTTTTGTTATTCGATAGTAGCTACCGAAATTGCAGTCTATCTGGTGGCAAGTAGCCACTGTCCATCACTGCACAAGTATTAGCGATATATATAAAATGGCTATTCCCACTTCTATATATACAAGAAAAGAAAATACCTAAGTGTGTGAAGACTGACATGGCTCGAAAAACTAAAAAACAATCTAAGTCTGGAATGTACGACGTTATAAAAAGAAAGTAATCTAGACAAAGATGGTGCCAACATATTGAGGTTCTTTAAACTCTTAATAACTATTATTAAGTTGTTATTATCCGAAAACAATCGCTTCCAACAATGTAAAGCCGTAGAACGTTTTTATGTCCACAACAAAGCGTTCGTAAAAAGTCGAGCTCAGTATGCGGTTTTCCCATGGCCGGATTCCATTTCATATCCACGCAAACATCCCTAGAATCGAAACTCATAAAAATCCACGACTCCCAATCGGATTCCATACACAAAACCCATTTAGTGGCACCATACGAAAATTACGAAAGAGAGAATGCGCGGCCGAATATTTGTGCCGACGCACCTGCCTCCATTACCCATCAGAATTAAAAAAGTAAAAAAGCGCGCGAACGCATTCGGATATTAAAATGTCGCGCGCAAAATGGCGTCCCGTAAATCAGTAGGCAATTTCTTTGGAATAATGATTTAATAACTATAAAGCGTAATTAGCAACGGTAAATCAATGATTGGATTGTGTAGGCGTCGCCATATTGATTGTTTACGCGCCATTCGCCTCGGCATTACCGTTTCGTTCCCAACTTCGATGCTTGTTAGCTGTTTGTATGCGAATTCGATCGCCGAGCAAATTAGCTCTCGTATCGGCGAACCACAATCGATTTGCTACGTTTTTATATTAATTTCCATAATGCATGGCTTGCCTTACCATATCGAAGATTAAAAATAACACCCGTTCCTTGCTAGCTAAGCGACTTCCATTTTTAAATGTTGAAAGCATAAACAAATTAGTACAGATTAAAATGCTTTTAACAGCTCTATTTATACTCTATGCTTTAGTGAAAGTACCTTTAAACCATAATAACAGAGTAACATAAAGTGTGCATGTATTATCATAACATCGTCAATAAAGTTCAAAATGCTATCATTTTCGACACCATAGTTAGTGTAGAGCTTTTTAAATTTAATAAACATGCATTATGCAGAATGAGGTCCCACATTTATCCAATATTTCATTATCCATCCGATAATAACATAATACGAATCAACATGGCTGAGGTAACACCTATTATTTTGACAACAAAAAGGACCCCATAAATTGAGTCATTTTGTATCAATTCGGCTTTGTAAAACAGGTAATCTGGATACAAACCGACAATCAACGGCTGGGTAATTTTCTCATAAATTTATTATACCGCAAAATCTTTGTGGGTTTTTCTTTTTTCTGGCACAATAGGCTGAATAGGCGTTGACACGTTGCGGTGGGATGCAATTTAAAAAATACTCAACGTCTTCGCCTGACATTAAAACGTCAAACATCGTTTCCGTAGACGGAAGTGACTTTGTACGGGCGTGCAGCGAGTATAGGTTTCACTTTTTAATAGCACAACAATATTTATTAATCGTTATCAGTCAAAGACTTCGCTGTACACTAATTATTGAAATTAAATTGTATTTATAGCTGTAATATTGCAAGCGGCTGCGACCTTTGGGGCCCGCGGAGATAACTGACGTCGATAAGACGACAGTGTCATGGAACTGACCGTATACTATTAATTATTTATTTACATAAACACCGAGCGGGGTTCGATGATATCGGTGTGCGAATATGGAAGTATAATAATTTTTATTACATAAATAATAAAATCAGTATCGGGTGACAGGTAGTGATAGTGCAATAAAAAATATCGCTTACCGATTACGTTGTAAAATGTCACATTTATCATGCGTTCACACATATAACACGTACAAACGCTAATCGCCGGTTTTAATTACTCCAATAAAACGTTTATCGGTGGCGGTGGCACGTGAAATTGCCACAAAAAGAGATAAAAATTCGGACCTCCCGCTCTAGAACACTTTAATAAGCAACGTCCATAATTCATCGGCGCACCGAATAAATCATAAACGGTAAAGTGTTTATTTTCAACGTACTTAATATGTTATAAATTTATTTAAGTGGCATGCGGTACGATTGTGGAATGATTGATATAGTGCTCTCCGGCGAGCGATCGGTTTAGTTGTGATACTGTCATCCGCGCCGTCATCGGAGAATAGGCGCATCACTAGCTGTAGTGCACGGTAGTGATGCGATCGAGTGACCGCTTATCGAGTGGAGTGCGTACGTTGTCAGTCGATGACTGCGCGATCTTTTTATTGCCGACGTTCCTAGCGCTAGTTTATTATCAAAATAAATACATGTGCGTATGCGTCGACGACCGCGCTTAACGGTATTTATTGGCCTATCGACCGCCCGATCTAAAGTATCGCAGGTAAGGCCGATCGCACTATTTGTACTCGTTTGCCTTAACAATTTAAATTAATGAGATACGCGCAGTCACGAATCAATGTCTTTACATTTTATAATCATTAATGAGTTGCCAGAGGAGAGGGCGGCGTCTTTACTCTTTATCTCAACGATATCAACTTGCGCGCCTTGCACGAAAGAATAAAATAAAAAATTACAGATATTACAAAATTTAGATTCACGTAGAATATAATCAAAACAATTAACATATCACAAGGTACAGTTAATTGTTGTCAACAGAAAAAGTGCAGCAAGTAACTTAAATAATTGGTCTGAAGTGTGTGATATTTAATGGAACGGAGTGAATAATGGAAATAATTGCGGGAATTTTAATTGTCGATCGCTCAGCGGATGATACTCGGCCGTACTTAGCTCTCTTACAATGTATAGCTGTTTATTAGCTATAAGAAATACTATGGGATTATATTTATCATCTGCGTTTTATAGATTTACAGGAATTTATGAAAGCTACTACTAAATTCGCGTAGGAACTGAAAAAAAAACTCAAGAAAGTAGCTCTCAGAAAGCATTAATAAAGTTGATTAACACTAGAGTATAAATCGATGCTACTAGTATTTTCCAACGATTCGCAAAAAGTACTGTTAAGCAACAGTGTGTTAAGGAAATCGTCACGGTGCGTTCAAGGGGGGAATTGGAGTACAACACGCACCGTAGTCATTCAGACCAGCGGTTTCACAGTTACAGATATTGATGAAGAGGAATCTTTATAAAAACAAACTCATTCAATCGCGCAGATAGCTTCATTAAAAACTTATTTGAATACAACACTAGATTAAGCGAAAGTAACCAATGAAACACCATTGAACGAATGAACGAATGCACATGAGTCACGTGATTAGTGAGTGAGGTTTTGCTCGTTTTGTGTTCATAGGAGCGTAAAACTAAAATCCTGGACATCATATACGGAGCCACTTCGTCTATTCCATAAAAAGAATAAAAAAAATAAACAGATGCGTTAGAACGGCGTTGGGTTACAGTGCGTGCGCAGTGACTTTGGTATGCAGTCCAGATATATATCTCAATATGTTAAGCGGCCGAGCTAGGTGTAAATATATGCAACCGACGGTTAATAGCTGGAATAAATGAATTCTAATATTATAATTAACAAGTCAGCGTCGATATTTGTCATGGACACGCTAACTAACTACTCATGTAATAAACTTTTCTATAAATTGCTCGGCTGTCATTGAATTAATGCGTATTCTAATTACGGCTATTGAAAACAATTATCTTCATATACTTATTGTGAATAATCATAATAATTACTTGAACTATCTTCCTTTAAAGGTACGTTAAGTAAAGAAATGCACAGAAATACAAACGTAATTCTTTTCGTGTTTTTGTCGTCACTCGGCGATCGGTTTCCTTTACGTGTCCTTTTGAACAAATTATTTTATTACTTGTCGCGTCACATTTTATGTTTTATGGAGATAGTATATGGAAAATGTTCGCTATTATAGAAGATCATGTATATATATAATTATTTATTTTATTGCATGTAGCGTCGAGTGAAAAAGTTAGTAACGGTCGGGCGCGTCGCCCACTTGAAGATGATCTATTTGTAGATATCTTGATTTAGAAACCTGCTGGATGCACAATGCCGTTGGCCAAAACGAGATATACTGTTATCTCGGAGTTCAATTTAACAGTATAACCAACACGCCATAATTTCATTCCTTTGTTCATTTAATATGTTCACAATTTTATTTTTGAACTTGCAACAAAAACGAGTGATATCAAAAACATGACTGCTTTTCATTCGCATCACAAAGAAAGATCAACCAGCCATAGATGTTCTTTTGAAATCCAAATAAAAGATCACAAGAGAAGTTGTATCTTTCATGCCGTTTATTATTGTCGTTTGTCTGTTTGTTTACATCTGTCGTCGTCCGTTTGTCGGCTGCGGGGATTTGGACGCGCAATTGAAGCTGTGTCGCCATGATCCAATTCGGAGTTTGGCGCGGAAATAAAATAAATAATGGCGGATCGATGCAGCTGCGCCCGCGCACCGCACAATATTCATTAGCCGAGCGCGCCAGAGTGGAACCGCGATACGATACGTTTTTTGTCTCTCGCTCGCACGTAGCATTTGCGCTTTTTTTAAACGCATCGGCGATTTCGTTTTATCGTCCCCATCGAGTGGTTTTTGCTACTCGAAATTCCTTACACGACATGTCAGGCTTGCGGCCGAAATTCAGGTTACTGAAACAGCCCTCAGCCCTTCGACATCGAGAAGTTCCGACTGTTTTTTGTCCACATGTCTAACTTAAAGCCTCCGAAAATTGTTACAATAGCAGCTGAATTTATGGCTTCATAAAAGAGAAAAGATTGAATCCAACTAATAATGGCTGTCTTGTGTGCAACGATTAATACTTTTCTGTATATCTTAGTGAGTTCTTAATACAAGCTATGATTTAAACGTACTCTTTGAAGTAAACAGGGTATTTATGTCATGTATTTAAGCTAGCAGCAGGCTTGAAAGCAATCGCCATCAATTACGGGCAATTAGTTAGTCATTAAACTTTTTCCTTTCCAGTCATCCAAGGAGGATGTTTACACTATCGGCCCAATACGTGATTGATTAAAAAATATAAAAAGAAACTGCACATAGACAGAAGGAGTAGCGATGACGTCATTTGGCTCTATGATCAATGATGCAGCGTAGAAATAGGTGCAAGTGTTCTAAATTTAAATCGTCAACAATAGAACCAGCGTCACGCCATCGCAAGGTCGTGACGATCCAAATTATAATTAAAGTCATTCTATTATTATTCTTAATTTCAATTAGTTGTTGCGTGATGGTAACAACAATGAATCCTATTGAGAGATCGTTTTTCTTAAAGATTGTAAAAACGTCTCAATTTTATAATAATATGCTGAATCTAGTCATGTGAGCGAAGTTGTAGTTTAGAAGTCGTTGATTGATTTTTATTAGGTCCACTGGCTTTCTATACCGTTGGCGAACATGAAGTTATTACACGAGCATGTAACAAAGCTGCAGCGATTATCGAGAGCAATGCCTTACCATGTGGGAAGGCCTCGCAGTTCAGCAAATAAATTCGAAGCGAGTACATCTTTGGTGGTCTGAAATATTTTTTATTCCAAACAAGGGAGTGTTATCACAGGCATGTCGATAAATTGTGCGCTAAACTTCGGGGTCAACGACTTAAAAAATAAATACAGGTTATTAAGGGAATTCGCTTATAAACTTAGTGTAGTGATTGAGGCCCGGCCGCGATAGCGTGCGTCGCTCAATTAGTGGCTGACACGCCGCGCCGGCCGGCTCGCATCGCGTTTTTGTCCGCTTAAAACGGCATTAATATGCCGATGGACTAAACATTACGCTCTTTCATCACAACCACGTCACTACACTAGCGATGGTTCAACTCGCATTCCGAATAATGAATGTAATCTAAGACTCCTGTGCAAGGACACAGCCGATTGAGACGTCAATTTTTGAAAAT
Source organism: Cecropterus confusis (assembly GCA_018251515.1). NCBI lineage: Eukaryota > Metazoa > Arthropoda > Insecta > Lepidoptera > Hesperiidae > Cecropterus > Cecropterus confusis. The sequence continues at coordinate 8,764 of DWTU01000789.1, forward strand.
CGAACGCGTCGTTACCAATACATTTTATAGCGTTTGAATTTGAAATGTGAACGGTCATCCGAATAGGGAATAGAATTTAAATGCGTTCGAAATTAGGCTCGCATAATGAGTGCAATTAAACGACAATAAATACGCAGCGGTATAGAGATATTCGGTTAAAGATATGCACACGAGTGGAACTGGACGGCGTTGCATAAAATGGCACTCGCTTGCGTCGGTTCGTTTAATTAATATATTTTTATTTTACAAAGTGTCATACGAGAGCGATTAACAGTCCGTTTTTGGCAGAACGCGCGCGCTGCGGTCCAGACTGGCGCGCAAAAAGCGGAGGGCGAAGCCGCCCGCCAGTGGTATGGCGGTTTTTTTGCCCAGACGTCAGAACCTCGCGATAAAAATGGACGCCAAATGAGTATTAATTCGCACCGGTTAATAATGACATAAATACACTAGGTGCGCGCCACAGACATACAGGCCGATTGTGATTGGCATCATTAACGTCAATTAAATTTCGTCTTTTTTCTCGTTCGTGGCGACCGCGGGAAATATATCGTACATAAGTAACGCGGCCCACTCCGACCTGCCAATTCGGCGGGAACTGCGCATTCGTCGCGATTTATGGATCTGTTAATCTAATTTGCAATAAATAAATAAGCTCGCTAGTTATTTTTTGCGACTATTCAGCATAATTTTTAGTAATTCCGCTCGTATTGTTAGCGTTTCGTTATTTATTAAGCCATTATTTTCATTATCTCAAAATTAAAACATTAAACTGTTATCGCACGCTAAATTAGATTTCGTCTAAATTGAGCACTTAACGGGCCGTTGTTTGTAAAAAATTGAATGACGAAAAAAACTTTTTCTTGAAGTTTTGTATTAATAGTCCAAATCCGCATGCAAATTTAACAAGATAAGGCCGGAAATTGCTCGATTCTTAATGTGGAGTTGCAAGAATTATAAATTGGTTGCAATTAACTGAATTTATTATCCTTAACAAATCTACGTTTTTCTCACACGGCTATTTACTTTTTAAATGTTATTTGGGTAAAAGCAATGGCAACGGAAATTTGAGAGGCATACGAGTTTCAAAATTGTAAACCTAATACGAAGAGTAGCTAAACAGTACGGATTGATGAACTACCTACAACTGTTATACTAGTAACAGTCAAAATAATGTAATCGAATAGTCCCTAACTAAATCTAATCAGGAATAATCAAGTTTCTTAAACAGTTCCCAATCAGATAAAACCCCCAAAGAAGCAAGTCCTTACTCTTCTAAGTTACAGTAAAAAAAAACGTCGAAAGATCCAATCAAGAAGAATTAGCGAGAAAACCTCAAATAACACCTAATCTACAAGCATTAAGTATCCAATTTCTAATCAGACAACACCCCCTTTGGATTTCCTTAATTTTCTTATGTACAGGCGGTTGTTTGATTTAACAATAATTTCCAAGCTGGATCACCCTGTACAGAGCTAATTACAAGGGTCGCAGGCATTCCGCGCGACAGCTCGCCAAGCTCCCGATTTCTTAGCCATCTCGGAAATGGGCATGCGTTTAAAAAGCCGACCATCCATTACCGCTCGTTCTATGCGAACATGCTTTGAAGGATTCCTTAGTTGGTCTCGTGTTTTGGAGCTAATAATACAAATAATAGGTACAATGTAATGAGAAATTAAGGGACCTAGCTCAAGTAACTAATTTGATTTAAATATATTTTTATAATACGGAAGAAGCAAATGAGCATGCAGTCCATCTGATGGTAACCCTCTCCCGCCCAGAGACGTCTGTAATCAACCCCAGATATACATAAACATAAACTCACAGCCCCATCCTAGGATTTTCTCCTGTGTCGTGGGTGCCATGGACACACAAAGACGAATACACAAACACCCAGACCCAGAACAGAAATCTAAAGTTAAATAAAATCTAAACATCATTCAGAGGTCTGTCTGGCCGGGAATCGAACCTGAGACCCACTGCGCATCAGACCGGTATGGTGACCGCTCCGCCACTCAGACTTTTACCAGAGGTTAGCCACAGATATGTTGATACCTCTATGACCACGTTGGAATCTCTCGGTACATATATCTCCCTTACCACACCATTCAGGCCAGAACACAGTGATACATAACACTGCTGTTATTAGGCGAAAATTGGTGTAAACTACCCTATTCACGTAAGAAGAAAAATTGACATGAAAATGTAGTAAGATTTTTCAGTAAAAATCAATCAGTATAAATTTCAATCAGGACCCGCAGACAAGGTTATCGATTACAATTTTCCTTTTTAATCTGTCGCTCAGAAAATTCGCCTGGACGATTAAAGCGGGCGCATCCATCGCCAACCTGCACGTACTACAAAAATAATAAAAAAAAACACTTATTATGTATTTGACAGGAGGGCAAGTTACTACAAACGACCATTATACGTAGATCCATCACCGCGCCGTCTATCTTCAAATTTATTCAGCATTTTGAGGTAACGGAACAATTCGGCGGATCGAGAAATTTTGGTTCGTAAATGAATGGCCAGCGTAACTTGGCACTCGAGGTAGTAGAAACAGTGAGTAATGGGGGGTCTAAGGGCTTTTAAGGGTAAATAAGGGTGAGTTCGTGGCATGGGGGACGGGGCGACCAGTCAGAAGCAGCTGACGTGGATTAGAGGGTGTTTTTACCTACAAATGTAGGGTAGGATGCTATGTAGGCTCGGTGTATGGTGGCTTATGTTTGTCATTCTATTATAGGTATTTTATGGTGTTTCGAGCGTATGAGATATGCATCTGTTAATTAAGATTATTTGACGACTGTCGTGGTCTGTGTATTATCCCGAGTTCGATTCCTGACTATAATTATAGGTAAACATTAAATTTAGGGTTCTGTTTTACATTTTCTATTTGTAATTATGTGCATTTATTACATAGATAGGTTACATGGTACTTATTTACTGTAAATAAGTCATTACAACCTCATGGTATTTACTTTTAAATATATATCAGCTGCTAGTTATTTACAAACAAGACTAAAATACATGATATTACGATTATGACAGATTGATACAAAGATGGCTGCGTTGAGTCGCAAATGAGCAATAATTATTGTTTATGGTTTAAATAACAGACTCTACGTGTCTATGGACCAACAGTTTTGTATTAAGACACGTTTAGAAACGTTAATACTTGATTATGTACTTTTTCTTGACAGTATAATCTATGGGTGGGATGTTTAATTTTTTATGTAAAGTCTTATATACCACTGCTATTGGTAGTTAAGATGTCATTTGTAAATCTTGTATAATTAGGTAAATGCGTATTTACCTAATTATACAAGATTTACAATGTTCTTTTACATAAATATGAAGTATATCGGTGGTAAGCAGATCGATTATCTATGGCATGATGATTATATTTTTATTCTCTGGTTTATGTATTTCATGTATTTACTGGTTACACCTGAATTTGTTTTATGCCTATTTTAGGTTTGATTAAGCACGTCATTGTCGGTCTGAAGGGTTAACTCGAAAGAGTCGAACTATAACGAGGCATTCAAACTTGTCAGAAGTAGGAATGCATCTGGTCAACGTTGAGTATGACTTCAGTACTATCTGGAATTTATTCCCCTGCCCTGGATTTGACATTGACCTAACTAATGGCCTTCTGAATATGCAATAATATTATCATGTAAGCAAGCAGTTAGGCATCAGTTAATCATGTAAGGAAGTTGCCTTTTTACGCCGACTTTTTACTTATTTTTCTCAGGAGGCAACGACATCAAAGTCTTCCTCCTGTTGGATCAAGCTTCCCTCAAACGAAAATATCCCAGCGACTGCTGTCCTTGGGCAATGACCACTTACCATCGTATCTGTGATCGACTTCACATAGAACTACAAAAGGTTGCTTACAGAGATCCATGGGCGGCAGAACCCACCTAACATCAGATGGTCTGCATTATCGTTTAGTACTATAATTTTATAAAAAAAAAGATCGACTATAAGCTCTGCTGTAATAATCTCAGTTTATAAAATATTAAATGTAACAGAATAATGATATTCCAATGGCCCCACTGTCCCATACTAGGCACGGAATACAAAAATATAGCATCAAAGACGAACTGCTTATTATCAACCCTTGAATACTTCACCACCGTGCATTATTCACCCCGATCAAGTCCCCTGTAATCAAGTCCTAGGTAATTTCCCCAGCCCTAGGTCTAGAAATGACAGTCATACGCCCCCGTTTATTAAGAAATACCATAAATTATGTTCACGATATGTTAAATGCACTAATTATTTTATATTACAAGCTGACATGTGTGATCATTTAATGGCCATTTCTTTTGAATTATTTTTAGCTAGCTTATTTGCGCGGCTTCCCCCGCTTTGATCAGGTTTACTTAGTAATGAGTATAGTATGTGTTATTCCAGGTAAGGAAATCTGACTAGTAATTATTGCGTGAAAAGTAACAAACACACATACACTGCATACATCCTCAAACTTTAAGTTCAAAGTAGGTATTATTTTTTCTTTCGTTTCCTATCGAAAGTTTACAGACGGACATCAACAAAAATATCACAGTAATATTATAAAGGCGAAAGTTTGATGAGGAGGGATGTATGTATGTATGTTACGCTTTCATGTAAAACTGATCGGTTATGGCTGAAACCTGGCACAGTATATGAAGTGGATCAATATTGGAGACTCTATCTTGGTAAACGGTAGTAATGACCGGAGTCGCGTGTAAAAGTAAGTTTTACATAAAGACTCGTAAACTCGTAATTTGCTATCAACATTCCCAAAGAAAAAGTTTACAAAACCGCAAAATAATGTAATATTCATGAGAACAATATTCGCGCGTCGTAGTGCGAAAAGTGCAATCAACCCTCAACAGCGCGGGGTCGCCGGGACCGATTGGTCACGCTGAGCAAAACCAACGTTATTTGTAGCAGATCAATCAAGATTATGTCCAGTAATGCGCCTAACCCTCTCCCGCCCTGTGATTGTTTCATCAATGTGTCAATGATTAGGGGTTAACGCGAAAACGCATCGGGGTCCACAAGCCCCTTGTAATTTTCTCCACTTTCTATTTTTCTCTAATTGCATACAATTAAATGACGTTCAGTGCTTAATTTTGTAATTTTCAACGTGTGCTTCATTATAGGTTTCTGCTTATTACAATTATGGCCCCACACTAGGATATACTCCCGTGTAGTGGGTGCCATGGACACACAAAAAGAATACACAAAGACCCAGACCCAGAATAGAAATTTAAATTCATAATTCTGATACATGTCTGGTTGGGGAACGAACCCGGAACCCACTGCGTGTCAGACCGGTGACCACTCGATCACGCGGGTCGTCAGAAATAAAAATGCTACCGTGCGAATATATTATTAAATCAACGCGTAAAATTTTTACGACTTTTCGCTGTCCAATTAACGTCGCCATAAACACTTTTCTAGCGCTGACATTATAAACTTAACAACCACGCATCAATAATAAGTAGATAACACCAAACATGCGGTACGGGGTACGTAAAGCCACATGCAAATTCGCTATCGATTTTCTCGAACCCTTTCAAGGAATTAACTTTAAAAATTGTATTAACAAAAGCCCAAACACATCGCTACCCGCAGATAAGTTATTAAACATTGGTCCATTACACTTTAATTTCTGGCCCGGCGGGATTTAGGAGGGGTGGCGTGTGGAAATTAAAAAAAGGCACAGAATAGGGCGGCGAATATGCTTACTTATTCATAATGCAGTACTTTGAGCGCGTTTATTTTTGTTTAAATAAGCGCAAGCGATCGCAGGGTTGGTCTCGAGCAACTATTATTCCATTATGCGGGGCTCCATCGGCCCCGTGTTTATTTAGTTGAACTTTTGCTGTTTAAAAATGTTTTTTTCCCGTCCAAAAACACTTTTTGACTTGTTTATTTTCAAATCGAGCGTGCGCGAGTGCTCTTCAGTACTGTAAACACGGTCGGCTGTGAACTCATTGTTTGTTTGTGTGTTTGTGTGCTTGTTTGTGTTTCGGCGCTGAGAAACGTCAAGGGTTAATACACTGATCGGCGAGATAGCCGCCATTGTATCATAATGCAAGCGGTTAAAAAGAAAATATGTAAATTGTAGCATTTGCATACGCGTTTGCAAACAATTTACTGTTTCTTATAACTTGAAGTAGTGAACGAACATCGAGTATCTGATGCTAAGTCAATGCCGCTCATTAACGTTTAAAACGTTGCTGTGGGGGCTTTTATAGTATCGCTCCCTCTTCCCGTGGATGTCGTGAGAAAATCTAGGAGATAGGCAGCGGTGTCTTCCTGAGTTACATCCACACCTACTGTGGTGACTGTTGGTAAAAATCTCGATCAAGGAGGGCTATGTCTGGATGGTTGATGGGAAGTACCACCGCCACCTATTTCTGCCTAATGGGAGTATGGGAGGTGGCTACGGCCGCCCAACTGTAACCTCCGGTAAGATCAGTCTCACTCAGTGGCTAAACAGGTTTCGAGGGTGGTAGAGCTCTTTGTGGTTCGACTCCGGAAGCACCACCGCCACACCTATTTC
>DWTU01000790.1:0-15319 GCA_018251515.1 Cecropterus confusis
GGAACGATATTCGCACACCCGTAATAAAAATGTAATCGGTGATCGATTTATCGTTTTAAGCTCGTTCTAAGGGATCAGTGCATGTGAACGGCTGATAAGCAGATAATGTTCATCGACTTTACTTCACCTACATTTTCAACGTGCATCGTTTTCAAAATATGAAGAATAAATTAGTATTTTATTTTAAATCACCTTCTTTTGTATTTCCGCGTCCATCACCTCTCTTCTCTTCTTAGTAGCTTCTTCTTCTTCCTTCTTTTTTTGCTCTTCTTTCTTTTGCTCTTCAGTCTTTGTCGTTTTATTCAAATTCTTGTATACTGGCATTTTTCCTGCAATAAAATGTTAATTCAAAAATGTAACATAATTATATGTATCTATTATCGTTTTAATTTAACTCAATTTAAAGAAATTAACTTACACTTAATAAACAAGATTTTTTATCAAAAAGTGACAAATATGTGTAAAAATTTTAAAATAATATAAATCGTATGACTGACAAAATACATAAAAGAAACATATAGAGCCTATATCTATATTATATAGCATGTAGAAAAAAAACTATTAACGCTTTCTACGCGCATAGCCACATACTAGGGTTTTTTCTGTATTGTGGGTGCCAAGAACAAATAAAGGCGGATATAAAAACACGTAGAGTCAAAACGGAAATATAAATTCTGCATTTATATATGTGTCTTGGCGGGTATTGAACCCGGACCTCATTGCGTGTCAGATCGGCATAATGACCGCTCGGCCGCGCGGGTCATCATTAAAGGCGCTTCTTATTATCTACACACAGATCGCATACCTATAAAGGGCATTTTTCTGATTTCAGGCTTCTTATAATCACTGCGCGGCGACGTCCGCGGTCGCGACCCCTCTCTGTTGGCGCTCTCTCGACGCTCGTCGCGTCTGTCGTCGCGTCGCTCGTCGTCACGACGCTCGTCGCGGCGGTCGTCGCGACGCTCGTCGTCCCGACGCTCGTTGCGGTCGCGACGACGCATTAGTTCGTCACGCCGGTCCATCGCCTCGCGACGATTTTGGCGATCCATATCCCTGGAGATCAAAATTTACAAGTCGTACACCGAGATTAGTGTAAGATTTCTTAAGACGAGAAGTTTTATTACTATTACACATCTTACCATTGATATGAAAATTTACCATACTAGCTCAATTTCATAGCACTTTACGAATTGAAGCAAAAATCATTTTGCGCTCAATATATTTATTTGCAAATTTTAGATAATTTTCTTGTTTCTCTTGTCACACTAAAATAAATTAAGATTTGAAATTAAATAATGAAAACCTCTTTCTTAGAACATCGTTTGCAAACCGCTCCGCAGATCTTCTCTTTTCATCTTTTTTGTCAAGCTTCATCCTGATGAAATGAAATATTAAGCTTTATTGATCTGTTAGTTGGAATTCACCAATATTTAAAATTGCTGAATTTTGAACACACGTATTAGTTGAATGTTAGTTCTGTGTTATATGAATTGCAATCAAAAAATGTATAAAACAGGCAACTTTAATTTATTCTTCCTATTAAATGAGTTGTCATTCCGTATGCAATTAAATTTATATCGAAGGAGCCAGTTGAAATATCTATATCGTTGCTCGACAAGAATAACAACATAAACAAAAAATGCAAATTTTAAAGGATGCCAGGTAAACATTAAACAATGCTTTTTTATCTTTTTAATGAATGAAGTTATAACCATAAAAAATAAAATTCCATTAACCACAGTATGAGCACAAAGTTTTTTATTCTAAAATAATATGAAAAGGATAATTCTATAACTTCAAACTTAAAATGATGAATTTTGAGTTGTGCGGTTATTCATGCGAAGCAACGTGTACAGCCAGTGTGATGTTCATACGCGGGGGCGTAAATACTAAAATAGTGATATTTCCGTGCCCCTAGTGAAAACGGGTATAATTGTGAGTTTTTGACTTTGACTAAAATCCGCCTTATACTTGTCCGTCCTCTTATACTCAGAATTTTACCAGGAGCAATAATCACTCTTAAACCCGTTTTCACAAGGGGCATAGAATGCAAGATGGTTATAACATAACAATTATAAGTAGGCGTCTAATTAACTCTTTTTAAATATCTTTAAATTATACAATTTTATTGTATAATTTAAAAATAACACGGTCAATTATGTGTAACCCCATCAACGTACCTATGCTTGAATGTGTCCAGTATCTTCCTGTCGTGTTCGTTCAGCCTGTCCATCTGTATATTCGACATCCACTCTGTGAGGCTCTTGTCGACCGGCTCCGACTTCACTTTTTCTTTCTTAGCTACAAACAATACAATTTCACACATTACTTATCCAAATATACTAACCAGATCAAAGATTCTTATTTGAAATAAATTAATCATCGCCATGCCATAATGCAACAATTTCATGCGCTTTTATTCATATAGAGCCTATATCATAAATAAAAATACTGACTGGAATTTATTTATTTATCTCATCAATAGATTTAAAAGTAAAGCTTTTAAAACTTAATAATACAAGGCATTTCATATTGTATTTTTTTTTTTATTAACGTGGATATGTTATGAATGTATATTACATTTTAAACTTTACTAACCTAACCTAACTTTTATTTGTGTCTCGAATCTAGGCCTCGATACCTAAACCATACTCTTAAGAAATTAGCATAAGTTAAAAATTCATTCATTGTTTTTTTTTTAATAAATTTTTTAAACGAGAGACCCTTGACTTACATTTCTTTTTCTTAACCGGCTCGCTGTCACTCGTGTTGCTGCTGGAGGAGCTGCTGCTGGTGCTGTGTTTCCTCTTACTCTTCTTCTTTTTCTCCTTCTTCTTCTTTTTCTCTTCTGGCGGCGGCGGGCTCTCCTTCCTCGTCTTGGTGTGGAAGCCGTCCTCGCTGAAGGTGATGGTGTGTGCCGCGTACTGATGTTTCTCTTCTGGTTTTAGTTTGTTGCTGGCGCGGGCCTTCTCGAACGCCTTCTGACGATCCGACATCCAGTCGGTCTCCCAGTGAGGGTTCTGTTCTACGAAATTCTAAAAGGACAGAGACCAATTCTATTTGTCTTTGTTTATTAAATATTAAATTATGAATGACTGTGTTGTTTTTGATGAAGTGGATGATTTCAATGAAATGGATGAGGTATGTTTTGAGTTTGAACATATAAATAAATAAATATATAAGTGCAACTTAAGTTATCATTTAACTTTCAATTATTTTTGAGGTTTAAGGAATACATAAATAGTACAAATGCATAAATAGTGAACCTTTTTAGATAATTCTGGGTAAGACAGCAAAAAAGGTTTTTATTAATCCTAAAAAAATAATAAATATAGCGTTTTCGACCGCCCAACCCATAATCATACTTTAATTAAAGTAATGTAAGAGAAAAGACAGTCCTCAATAACTTTTCTTGGAGGTTAGGCAGCTAGGTATTTATATCGTAAGCTCAATATTTATTTTAAGGTTTTAATAATAGAAATAGGAATGAATAACATATTTATGTATGTACTAAGTTGATTGTGACTACATCTACATATTTCCGGTTTGCATAAAACTCACGGTATAATTCTTGGAGTGTATAACAGACTTGAGATGGGCGGAGGCGCAATGCAGGTCGCCGATGAACTGGTCGCACAGCTTGCAGTACCACGCCGTGGACGGCACGAAGAACTGGAGGCCTGGGCGGTACGAACATATAATAAATATTACAAATGTGTGTGTCTGTACATGAATATCATTGCAAAAACACATAGTTTGGACGACTGAGAACAAGTAATAGTAGCAATTACTATATTTTTTGCCTCTTTGTTTGTGCGTCTGAAATGGTATTAAACCAAAAAAGCAAATTTTAATTTTAAGGATTGCAAATATATCTTTAGTCCGTATCATTAATTATGTGAGGCATTTAGGGAGGGGTCGAATGTCATCAAAAATTAGGTGGGGGGGTGTCAATTTTATCAAAAACAATTTTTTGCAAGAAAATTGTGAGAAATCTGCATAACGTTTTTCTCCTAATTTTGAACAATCACAAGCGCGATATTGGTTGTAGGCCGTAGAGACTAATTTGACCACATCAAGGAGGTATAGATATCGCAATAAGACTTCAGGTCAATTATTCGGTACATTCCCTTAGGAAATAACTAATTACAATTCAGTTACACTATTTAACAGACGGAAATCACCATACATTCATAGAAATGATACCTCTGATCGGAGTCCGCTTGGTGGGCGCGGACTGGAAGCTGGGGAAGCCCTCGTTGACGCCGGTCACCGTGTGCCACGGGGCTTCCATGTGGGCAGCCGCCATCCTGCATACCAAAATATCATTTTACAAATTTTACTACATTTTACAAGTACACGTCGTCACGTAGTATGTGACCCGTTTCGATATATATAATAGCAGTGTCGCTAAGCTTGTACTAAAAAAAATGAAGCCAAAGAAACTGTTCTTTGCGAGAAATCAAACCAAACCAAAACCGGGAGAGCTTCCAATTTTTAAATTAATTTTAGCCAAAGTTATTTACAGTTTAATTGAGAAATGGAGTACGTTAAGGCTACAAGGGAAAGATCCTTTCTTAAAGCCATTCTCTCTTTGGTGTAGAATACTAAAAAAGAAACAAATCAATATCGCAAATATTGCATTTGACTTGACATTAGACCCAGACTGTAACGATAAATAAATACTATTAAAACAGAGGTAAAGAGTAAAAAAAAGTCACAATACTCACTTATGATGGGCCGGCGAATGCAAGTGGTTCAAGTAATCCTTAGCAGTGGGCGGGAATTCGTTGCAAACGCGGCACCAGTGCATCTCCGGGTCGTAGTACACATAGTTGAACTTCTTGTTCGACGGCGACCTGCAGACATTTCATCACTGTCAATTATACAAGACAGACTTACATTTAAAATTCGATAGGAAATATAATGTAAATACGCAAAATCACGATGAAAATAATTAAGTCGTACCGATATTTTTTCATACGCGTACCCGCTTCTATAAACGTTAAATAAACCCGAAGTAAACGCGCACTTTACATATTGAATTTAAAAATATGATTTTATTAATTTTAATTTATTTAATCTTCATTGAATATAAAATACATTGTTTTGAAATCTCATTGGTTTGTCAACTTATTTAACTTTATTTAAATTTATAATTTTATTTTTTTAATATGTTGAAGTAACATCGCATTAATTATTATTTTATTTTTTATTCACGTCGCATAGGCAAACGCCTAATCTTCGTATGAGAAGACAAAAAAGCTGGCATGCATAATAACATTGGTAACGAACAATGGTCCATTTCATAGGTACATTTAGGTATAACATAGATCTGATAGTAAAAGGATCAAAAGAATTTTCAAGTTTCACAGAAATTCATAAGATCAAATCAAACTCATGTCGACCCTTTAATTTAGAAGAGAACTCAAAATAATACTAAGATTTTCTGTTCATTAGAAAGTGAATACACAGCGATGCTTGGGGACAAAAACATACAGAATTCAAGAAACGTCGTGAAGGGGGTGATTCAAGGACAAAATGAAAAAAGGAATTCAAACAGGACAAAATGTAATATAATAGCCCTTAAACCTTCCAAAAGTTTTTTTTAACTAGTACCCGAGAGCAATAGTCCGCGAAAACAAAGGACATCACGCGCTGTATCTATAGAATATAGCAAATTTTATAACAAGCATTAAAAATAAAAACAAAATCGTAAAAAGTATAAGAAAAAACGATGAAGCTTTTATTACAGCCCGGCGATTACTGTAAAGCAAATTGGTAATTAGTATTATTTTCTAAGAAAAAAATATAAATAGGTGTTCAAAGTTCATTTATTAAACATCTTAACTTTCTAACAAAAATACAATATATGTTACAACCTTACAAATTTTTCTAACAATAAGGTACATGGTACTTAAATAATTTTGTATCAACTATGATAAGGTTTCGTATAATCACAATAAATATTGATGACATTTAGTTAAGGTTATCAGCAATTACAATAATAAGCATACAATATCGACATAAATTTACAACAATTTTCGTTGAAGATGAATCTTCTGCCATTTTTCAAAAATTATCCACTTGTAATCACTGTAGTTCCGAAGTTGTGTCGGGATATCATGAAATATTCTTCAATCCTGTCTCAGGGAAATTAATAACTAATTCATAAAAAAAGTACTGTACATACTCTCCACATCAAATTCAATAAAAATAAAACACCCCAATCTCGTGAAACTTAAAAATTATGAAAAAGGAACAACAATTATTGAAATAATATTTTTACAAAATATTATCATGTTGAATTACTTGTAAGTTTCACGAGAGGCAGTAGCCATTATATATAATTTGAAACACACCTGGACTTTCTTTTGGTTGCACGCTCGTTTGATTCATCCGAGTCGTGATGCTCTTGGGCTTCCTCCCCGATGATGCCATTCAACATGTCCACCACATTGTTGATGGTTTTCAGCTTATTCTGGATCTCCAACTATACAGAGGCAAGGCAAAATTGATGCAACGTACGCATTTGACATCCAAATTCTTAGTTGTGTAAGCACTAGGGAATGACAGCTGATGCCTCATCCACATTCACAACTAAAAATTTTATTTGAGCTACGCTATATTTAATCAAGTAATATTCATTGGAACATATATCAAATATACATGTCAAAGCCATATTTTCAAACCTGCAACTTGGTATTCTCCTTAAGGAATCTCTTGGTGTCGGGGCTCGGTGAGCGCTTGGCGTCGCCACGTAGTTCGTTCCGTTGGTCCTTCAAAGTGTCGAGTTCCTTCTTGAGGATACCAGCCTTCTTTATATAATCCTCTCGTTGCTTAGACAGGGCGGCTTTCTGGTGCCGCATTTCTGACTCTATAGCGGCTGGAAGGGAGACGAGACATAACAGTGAGGCACAATTACGACAATAATATGGGTGCAACGTCATGTAACTAATTTTAAATAGACAATATGCTTAGCAAGCAAATTAAGCTGAATTCATATCCATTACACGAAGGTTACATGAAGCTACACTCACTGCTGTAGCAAATAAAGATATTCAAGATATATCAAAATAAAGGGCGTCACGGTGGCGACGTCAGCGTAAACTAGCAAAAAAATAAACAATTTGGCGAATAAAATGCAGTAACTGTGCAAAGTAAAATTATATTTATATTCTTCACATTATGTACATGACGTTATGGATGTGTATTATTACCTGGAAGTATTTATTATAAGACCCAATTTTAATCTAGGCAAACCTGAAATAGTATTTCATTACACATTACTACTATCATAATAACAGTATGCTACTAGGTTAATCTTACGTGCAGACAAGTTAGATGCTACTGTCTCATTCATTCAATCAAGAACTTAATTTCCCTCAGATACTCATACAATTCATACTTTTATCAAACCATGCAGTTGTAATCCTATGAGGACTTGTAATCAAGCATTCTGGAACTATATTTTCATTTGCAACTAATATGAACACTTTGTAAAAAGTTAAGATAAAGTCCAAAAACGTCCCATATATTAAATATGACGAAAACAGGTTAGTTACAATCACATAAACTTAGCAATATTGAGTATGTCTGACTTCAGTTTCAAGTTCCACTGTCACTCACCCTTGTGAACATGTAGACCAGCAGTTAGCAATTCTACCTACAGAATACGGAAATGTTCCAATAACCTGATTTTCTCCATGATGTGTTTATAGTCCAAATAATTGAAATAAACTCATTTATCATTTATACTTATATGTCATAATATGTATGATATATGGAAAGCTGTTCATTGTTAGAATCATTTATTATTAAATATATGATCAGTGAAATTCATTACTAATATCAAGAAATATTATCAGAGGCTGGCCGGATATATAGGCCATAATATAGACAAGATTGCACATAACTATTGACTTAGAATAGCAATTAATATAAAGTGGATTTCTTAAGCTTTTTCGTTAACAGGATAATATGAAAAGATCATCAGAAATAACACCTTTAAATTAATAAATACGAGGAATAAAACATAAATTACTAAATGTTAGCGACTCGTGAATCAAATTAGTAGACAATTTCATGGAAAGGCATTGATTTGAATTTCATTGATTGAATATTTTGAATTTCATTGATAGAGTAAAGATGGTACATAAACAATTTCAGTAACAATAAATAAATTAAAGCAAAATCATTTAAACTAAATGACAGAAAATACTTTATCTACTATTATTTTAATGCTGTTAGAAATTACTAGTTATAACATCACATTTGGGTTGATCAGTGTAGGTAGGATTGGCTAGCATTATTATAATACGAACATGACAGTTGGTATTATAACAATGCTTTCAACACTCACACCATTTGATATATGCAGACAGCAAACAATGTCTAATGTATGCAAGATTACTACATGACATGCATAAGCATTATACCATCAAGCAAACATATAAGAGAAATACAAAACATGTTTGCAGAACACAAAGCTTAATACTTTATATGACAATAACAGTATAGATTATAATATACACTTAAGTATATTTAATTAACATTTAAAAAAAGGCTGATAAATAATCAAAATATATTTATACTTAAAATTCTACACTTTGGTATGAGCAGCACTTGATTCTGGTCGGTACCTGTAATCTTTACCTGGATTTTACAATCTGTAAAAAAAAAACAATTACAGTCATAAACAGTATAATGTTATTGTTATATTCTCACCCTCTTTTTTGATCTGGTCCTCCACATTGTTGACAAACATGGTGGGGGGCACTGGTGGAGGAGGTAGTGACATCTGGTTCCAAGTTGCCATGTCCGGGGGGTGGGGACCTTGTGATAGACCAATGGACGGGAAGTCGTCGTAGATGCCGGATGAATACGGGGCCTGGTAGTTAGGCCCGTAGTTGGGCGCCTGCAATAAAATATTTCAATCAAATACACGATTCAATTGTTCAAACATCATGACTTTGCAGCATGCAGCTAGATTGTATTTATATTACACATATAGCTTAAGAAACACTAAGAAATAATATGTTCAAAATTATGCAATTATATATTGTCAAATATATAGTTATACAAGTAGTTCATTAATAATGAGGTTGGTATCAATATATACATTATCTTTGTTCCATAAGTCAAAAATACTAAGTATTTCTCACTATAAAGTATAGTGCATTGACAGTCAAGATAAAGTATTTTAGTACTAAATTCACTTCATACTTCAGGCGGGAAGGTCGCAGGCGGACCGCTGAAGCCGGGTTCCTGGAACTGATTGTCCCAGAGTTCACTCGGCTCCGGAAGCTTAGAGATCTCACTCAGAATATTCTCGTCCAAGTCCTTTTCGTTCTTCACGCGTGGAGACCGGCTCCTCCGCTTCTCGACGTCCCTGGGCGGACTCCGGCTACGCTTCATTGACATGGGACGTTTTTTTTCATAACGATAATCGCCTCTATCCCAGTCGCGATCACGATTATAGTAATTTGTCCGAGGATCCCGAGACATTTCACTCTACACTAGATTTATCATACACAGTTTTGTCTTCAATTATCACACGATTATATTACGTATCAAACAAAACGATTGTCTAAAAAAAACACATTTGCGCACGCCATTTTGACAAACATATTGACATAAGCTTGACAATGACTGTCTACGACAATAGAGTCAATAACGTATACTTATTATCATCATTAAAATAAATTAATGTTTATTATTAAATTTAACTAAAAATTCTTATAATATAGAATACAGGAAATTTATTATGTTTTGACAAAATTTATTTCACCAGAACTTAGGATATGGTAGACGATAGATGGCGCTACAAGGCGTATACGCTTACCGCGTACCGTACAACTTGAATTTTAACTTGTGAAATGATTCTAACGTCTATAATTTTGTTATGAATATAAGTTGGAAACATCCATGTTTACAATGTTAGTATGGTGAATAAGTATTAACAATTTATAAAATATAGTTCTAATATTAAACGCTTTCTACACTCATATAGCCGCACAGTAGGATTTTTTCCTGTGTCGTGGGTGCCATGGACACACAAAGACGAATACACAAACACCCAGACCCAGAAAAGATATCTAAGCTCATCATTCAGATATCTGTTTGGCCGGGGATCGAACGCGGGACCTACTGCGTGTCAGACCGGTATAGTGACCGCTCCACCACGTGAATCGTTACTTTTAAAGTAAATTAAGTAAGACAAAAAAATACCTGCAATACATCTGCGTATGTGTAAGGGCTTACAAAATTGCTATATCATTCAGTGCATACATTGTTGTGTGGGTACTGTATTCTATGGTCTTTTAGAATGGTCTGAACCGAGATTCACCTTTATTACGTTGCGATTTAAAACGAAATTTCTTTTTGTATATGATGTTCAAAACTTCCGCCAAAATGTATCTTGAATACATACGTACGTCTGTGTTTACTTAACATTTTGTAATATGTAGGTATATACACCTATAACCTATACCTATACCTATATTTATAACTGAATCAATTAAAAAGCATCTTTCTTTCTTTCAACCTCTAAATTCACGTGTAGAAACTTAAATGGGTCATGGTGACAATATTATATATAGATACCGACAGCTATTCCTACATAAAACTATACAATTGTAGGTATCTTAACAAAACGAGGGTACGCACAGAATTATATAAAAAGTACGTACTGCGAACCGAGCAATAACAAAAAAAAGCTACGGACGATTACCTGCTTATTTGTTTTGTCAACGATCGTAGATAGTGAAATAGTGAAACGGAAAATCGTTCGTGTTCTGAAATTGCAACCGCGATTTCAGCATCTTGTTTTAATTTTCACCTTTGACTTACCTTCAACTTAGCGTACATTGGTTAGGAAGTAGAGGTTAGGTCGTTGCACTTGATGGCGGGGCAGCAAAACCACCGCGACGGTCAACAGGCAGCCATTGCCGCGCAGCCACACGGTACGCATGCGCGGTGCTACGGCTCCTGTAACGCGCGAAAATTAGATCGATAAAAAAGATTTTTTTAAACAAATAGTTTTGAACAATTTTTTGAAGTTGAAAATTAACTGACATTTGCTTAGTGCTTGTGTTTTATTTTATTTTTATTTTTAAAAGGAAGGAAAAATGAAATACAAGGTAAGTCCTTTTTGGGGAAAGTTTTTATTTATTTATATTTTTTTCACTCACACACCACACCACGTCCACACCTAACAATTTTAGAACGAGAAATTGAGTTATGTATGTATTATTTTTCATAGTGTTTATTACTTCAAATAATAAGCTATTTCAAATTTTTTACAATATAAATTAATCATGACTGAAATATTCCATATTGATATGGCCACCAAACTTGAAACCTTAAGGTTCCTTAGTTCTTAAAAAAGAATAAGTAAGAATAATAATTAAGCCTTGATCAACACCTTGCAGAAGGTAAATAAATCAAGCATAGATGAGCACCAGCGAACTATGTCGTTTCTTATGTGTTCAGCCTTAAGAAGCGTTTTTTTCATTATTAAATAAAATTATTACATCTTCCGCTTTGTAGCTAACGTCTTTTAAGTGATCTAAAAAAACATTTATAATTTTATAACTGCGGTAATATTGTGCTTAATATCATAAGATTATAATTTGGATTTAGATATTAGAGACCTTTTCAGTAATCATTCCTTAATTTTGCATTTGGTGCTAGTTATCAGCTCAAAATAGTCATGTACACAGCCGAAGCGAAAACTATTGTCACAAGTTTACCGACAATGTTTAAATATATGAGTATTATACATATTCTAGCTAGCCAGAGGGAATGTAACCCATTGGGTAAAACTAACAGAGCAATAGCACTTTTAGAAGTTTTATTTTTAACACGATAAAAACACTCTTCGTTTTAGAAACAAACACACGATCTTCTGAAAGTGTCGATTATTGGCGCCACTACGTTACTTCTATTTAGATAGACATAATTTATTACCATTTGGAATATAATGATTTTTTGTGCCCTTATTTCTCAATAATCATAAAATATGCAACAAATATATATAAGTAAAGTTTTTGGCAACTTTGTAACCGCAACTTGAAGAAACCCTAGGAGGGTTTCCTCAAGTTGCGTTCAAGTAGTCAGATTTTTTTAAATGCACTCTAGTTCGTTAGCCCACTTTATCTTAATCTGACGCGCTTAGTATGGCTTACAATCGTTTTTTGCACTAATATGATGGGCTACTCTAGGCGCACGGTCCTTTATAAACGACTAAGATATTGTGATAGTCCTAAAATTACGCTATTGAATTATGATACGAGAAATAATTTATGGTAATAATTATAATAATACTTGACATTGATAGTTATGACAAAGGAATAACCTACATTTAGCTATCAACGTAATCGTCGTTGCATATCTTCCCTATGTTTGTTTTTGGCCACAATCCCATTTATTTTTCACTGCCCTGTTGGTGAAGCATATCTACCCGCTTTGCTTATGTATAACTTTGGAGTATTTGTCCCTAAAGAAGGAAATAAAAAGAGAAAATTACTTCATGGAAAATCTATATAGCTAATTACTGCAGTTCTATATAAAATTGTAGAGTGCTATGACTATCATGGACATACTCTCGTGTCCCATTTTCCTATACCTATTTACCGACACATGTCAGTCGCACTCGTTAAATGTACGACGTATTTTTATCAATTTGTTTTTTGGTTTTTCCTTGCATATAATTTATCGGTATGATAGAATAAGGATAAATTAATTGTAGGAAAAGGATAAGTAATAAGTAAGTAGCAAGCAGCTTTAAAAAATGAAATGTATCATCTTGTAGGTAAATAAGTATATCTACCTAATTAGCATTGATTTTTTGCTGCTAACAACTTGTCTGTTTTAAATCTATTGATAAAATTGTGATAAATAAAAAATTTAGACTTATAAGAGTTTAGACTTAAACTTATAATGCGGCGATCACGTATTTTTAACATAAATCTATACATCTATACATATAATTAAAATTGAAGTGTCAATTTGTAATCGGTTTCGCAGAAAAAATTAAAACCTAAGAAAACGCGTGCTCTACGCGTTCGCCGCCATCGTCACTGCCCCTAATGTAAATTGCTATCAGTATCGAAACTATGCTATATTCGGCTAGTGTAACCATAGATATCAAGTTATTTTTTTTAACGCAGATGTAACGTGGGCTTCAGCTTATATGGAATAAATTAATGGGGTAACTAAGTTAATCCCGCGAATATTGCAGGTTGCGACCCGCGTGTGGGCGCAGGCCCACGTGGCATTAGTTAAAACAGTTTGTTTCAACTATCTCGTTTTAAGAGTCGTGGCAGATTTTGGGGGCGACAAAATTTCATATGCCTATGCAAGATTGGAAGATTAATCTTTTGTCGTACCTACATCTATTTTCAGAGCTCAGCTTTAAATTTGATCCGCAACTTTCAAAATATGTACTAATTAAATAAATGATTACTAAATAAATGATTCAATTAGGGTAATTTGACAAAATAAACTACAGGAAAGAAATTCATTCTAGGAAGTCTATATGAGTCGCAATTTTAGGAGGAAGGACGTAAGACAATAAATATTTGTCTGGAGTTACAATTGGCGGCTACTGGACAGTTGTAATAACTTTTAAATATATTTAATAATTTTCAATACGATGAATTGCTAAATTTTAGTTTCAGAAATTAGTTTTATCCGTGGATTACAAAATACGTAGACCACGCACTTTTGAATAGTTAAAATAAAATCCAGCCAAGATATAGGTTTAAAAGCTAATTACAACAAGAATATGTCCTAGCACGGTTTCGAATGTGAAATATGTTTGTTTTCTTTTCTTGTAACTCTGATATTTTCTAAGTTTCGGAATGCAAAAAGTAACGTTCGTGAATTCTAAACAAATTTCAGTATTTCCTTTGAAAAATGTGCGTCTCGGGAGTTATATTTTGGTAGCAGGTATATTTTTGAAACATGGCGTCACAACTCCAAATGTCACGTGGTCATTTGTCTTCGTATCATTAAAAATATGTATCATTTAATTCTTAAAAAAATTGCAATTAAGATCAACGTGGGTTAACACAACGGGATACACATAATATAAAATATTTGTAATTTTAAACCATTTTTCCGAAATCTGTCAAGTAGCCTTGTAACACCTATGTACAAAATCCTATATTACTTACTTGATAGAATTTATTTGATTTTAACGTATTGTTGGATGAAATATTACTCTCAGTTAAGTTAGCAAGTACTTAATTTACAAATTATTAGCAGTCCCGAAAGTGTGTCACGAAATCACTCTCGAAGGCTTCTGTAGGTACCACATTTGTTTTTCAATACTTATTTCTAATCGAGGCAGTTTTAAAAGTGCATGCATTGTAAAAATTTAAATTGTCTATCTATTTTGTGCAATAGATAAATCGAAAAACGCCAAAAATTCCAATTTTAAGTGGGTTTAAAAAATAAGGAGGGGCCTTAATTTTTTTTGTCTCATTTTTAGTTTTTTCTTGTTATACTTACTGGCTGTAAAATATCCTATAAGAATTTCAAGCAAACTATAAGGTTTAAGTGATAGATTCATGTGACAGACGGACAGATAGGAAAAGCTTCGTATTCGAGACCCGTTTTTATCCTTTGGATACGGAACCCTAAAAATGATTGCCTTAAAACAATTCTAGTTCATTGAAAGTGTATGTCTCACGGCCAGTGAAACAATACGCGAAAACATTTGCATTTATTTTGTTATTGAAACCGATCGCTGCTATTGTTAATTGGAAGCGTTGGGAGCAAAAAGATTTAATCCAAACTCATACTTTCGGTGAATTAAGCTGTAAAAAGTTTAATGATAGCAAGCCGAGACCAATAACGACCTATACTAATAAAATATTAGACCTGATCAGCTGGTGTTAAAATACAATCACGTTTTATTGACATTTATAATTCTGTCTTTCTTTTCTGATATTATTAGATAGATATTATATTCGCATAAAATTTCCATTATTATCTTCATGTTCTGCTAATATTCTCATATTTAGACGCTTGTCTAAGCCTATAACGCAATAGTTAATTCTTAAGGTGTTCGCACACTAACGGTTCGACCACCGTTTTAACGACCAGTATTCGTCGAACAGCTAAAGCCATATCGGTCGATCGACGTTGATTTATGTCCAATTTTATCGATCGATCGGTATGGGCACCTAAGATGACACAAATTTTAGTAACCGTTAAATTCTATAAAAATAAAAGTTTTTTTTTGACGTGACAACGTCTTATAATTCGATAGAGCTGGCTGCACGCACGAAAAAACATGACTCATGCGGCG
>DWTU01000791.1:0-15309 GCA_018251515.1 Cecropterus confusis
GTATGCGTATTAGAAATTATTTATTACTGATTTACGGTGCAGAAAAACATAATGAGGAATACCCGAGAGTTCTTTAAAATCAAGGTTCTCAAGGGTGTGAGAAGTCTACGAACTCGCACTTCGCCAGTGCGGTGGATTGTGGCCTGAACCTCTCTTTTCCCTGAGAGGAGACCCGTGCCCAGTAGTGTGGACAATAATGGGAATTTAATTTAAGAATGCACAGCTACCAATAGGCTACTTGACTGTTTTTGGAAAATTGGCTTATAATTTGGCTTATGACACGAAAAAACAAACATTTTTATATTATTATTTCATTTTTTACTTTTATAATAATTTTGACATTTAATTATTAATTTTTGCGTTCAGTATCACGTGACTAATAGATATCATTTCATATTTTTGTTTCGCACAAAAATAAATAATTCTAAATTAATTTAATCGCTTAGATATTTAAGATTCTTACAGCAAAAACTCAAAACTAAAATCTGTCAATATTTTTGTTACTGTCAAGTAGCCTACTCTTAAATGGACGTTACCAGAATCAAAACATATTTATTAACATTTGAATGTATTGTACAGGCCCGTAAACTACTGAGGATACAGCGTCGCGGCGCCACTATGGCGCTGACCAGCCTCACGAAGTACTTCGGCGACGAGCTGCCCGAGAAACTGCCCAAGCTGTGGGAGTTCATCACGGAGCCCTTTGCCAAAGTTATGACTGATACCGGTTAGTTTATTTTCATTGATAACACTAGGCTATTTGTAACTTAGTTTAAATGGTAATGAGATGATAGTTGATTAATTTAAGTAGGATTTATAAATATGTAATTAAAATTAAATACTTGCAAATAGTCTCGCAGTACTGGGAGCTCTTTAGTAATATATGATTTTAGACTAACATTTTCGCGGAATTGATATGTTTTACATATATTGTAACGGTTAATCACGTGTTGAATTCAAATTCAAATTTATTTGTTAATAAGAATACAAGGATCGATTTGTTAGTAAAGTACACTTAAACCTATTGTTAGTGGAAATTATGTATTATTTATTTAATTAACAATTAACATCGTTAATCATCGATTGTAACGGTTTCAATTTCTTTGCTCCCGATATATTGATCTCTTTAGCATTTGATTTTAGTGCTTTTTACTAAAAAATACGAAAAGTTTCGCGTATAATTAGTAAAAATACTCAGTTCCTATTATATTCTAGTATATTATAATTAATCTAAGCAGTGACATAATACATAGTGAGAGCGAGTACGAATTTAGTTAAGCTGTGGTTGAAACCGATTTTTACATTAACAGAACTAGAAAACCAAGAGACCGAAGCGGCAGACGAGCTGATCTCCCGTCTCCAGGTGGTGGAGGCTGTGTGCGGCCAGGTGGGCGCGGCGCTGTGGCCTCGCCTCGTGGACGGGGCGAAGGCCTGCGTGGCGCTCACGAGGTCCACGTACACCGCCGTCAGGCACATGGCCGCCAGGAGCCTGGCTGCGATGGCGGCGCGCGACCCTCATGCGATCATGCAGATTGTAGTGGACGAGGTGATGATTTACCTTTCTAAGTTGTGATTATATATACCGTCAACCCATCGTTGTCCCACTGCTGGGCACGGGTCTTCTCTCCGATTGAGATAGTTTGGCGCCATAGTTTACCGCGCTGGCTAAGTGCAAATTGGTCGACTTGACATACTTTTGAGAACTTTTTTTTTTAAAGAACTCTCAGGTGGTTTAGTATCCGCGCCTGTCACCTATGATTATATGTTACTATGATATTACTATCACTGTTTACGTGTTTATATTGTATATCCGAAAATTTAAGGCCCATCAACATTAAGGTCACAGTTTTATTTAACATTGTCGAAATTTGCTAATGAGCCAGATTGTATCTGTAAATTGTGAATATGATAAATAATCCCTTTTGTTAACTGTAACTTGATAACAGTATTGAGAAACAAGTAGTGTAATCCACTATATTTATTTAATTTAATTCGTTTGGGTCTAAAGTATCTGGATACATGCATGTATGTATGTATGTATGTATGTGTGCAAGGTGGTAGAAAGTGACCGATTTCTAGCGTAAAACAGTTCTTGCGTTTCGGTAAAATGGAAGGGTTGCCGCATCACTTTCATATTAAGCAATCGGCTCAGACCTCATGAGCAGCAACCCTGCTGTGATTGACACCCTTTATTTTGTATAGGCCTACGGAGACACAAATTGTGACCACTTACAATGACATGTAACGCATGACCGATTTGCTACAAGGTGCGAAGTGAATATCGCCGTCTATTTTATTATTATTTCGAAAATAAATCGTAAATGCTGCCAAATAAATAAAGTTTGGCGTTGAGTGTCCGTATGAAGACGTAAAGTAAATGTAACCGTTCCCTTGCAGCTGATAGTGTCGCTGGGCGACGTGCGCAGCGAGCGCGTGCGGTGCGGCGCGGCGGAGGGCATCGCGCGCGTCGTGGACGCGCTGCAGCTGCAGCTCGTGCCCTACATCGTGCTGCTCGTCGTGCCGCTGCTCGGTGAGTTCACGTATAGAAGGAGGTAGAAATATAAAAAATTTAATTTGTCAATGACTCATTCGGTTCCAAGGACCAAAATGAAGAAGAATTATATTTGGTTATTGGGCGATTTAATAATTTACTAGCATTAATAATACCGCAAAAACTTGTAATATTAAATTATTAAAATAATATAAAACATACTTCTAAAATGTCAAATGTTGAACGTAAATTGCGTGTCACGGATAAATGGTAATGTCATAACATTAAAGTCGATCTCTCTTGCGAAACATTCGGAGGTAGCGATGTGCTTGTTGCTGATTTAGAGGATCGCTCCAATTAAATCTAGATCATGCTTATACGCGCCGGCGGAGTACACTCAAATCAGGTGTTCGGTATGTGACCCAACATAATTGTTTCCTGAACTTCAATGTCTACAAGCAATTTTTACTCGGTCAGTGGCCTTCTCACACCGTTCATACTTTCAAAAAATCAAAGCAAATATGTATGGTATATATTTGCTTCGATTTTTCATTAAATCGATCTAGAGGCTATTTAGGGCAAGAAAATATTTATTATATGTATTTTTAAAAACTTATGTCTGCGTTCATAGGTCGCATGAGCGACCCGGCGCCCGCCGTCCGTCAGATGTGCACGCGCAGCTTCGCGTCGCTCGTCCAGCTGATGCCGCTGGACGGCGCGGCGCCGGACGCGCCGGCGCTCGCCCCGGCGCTGCGCGAGCGACGCCGCCGCGACAGGCGCTTCCTCGACCAGCTGTTCAACCCCAAGTCGATCGAGGACTACAAGATACCGGTGCCGGTGTCGGCGGAGCTACGGTCGTATCAGCAGGTTGGTGATTAAACGATAACAAACGTGCAAACACGCCTACATTTCTACGTGTTTGTGAGAACAATTTACAATACACATGTTTACACCCGCACGCGCGCGATTTGTATCTTATAGTTTTATACGCATAAGGGATGCAAGAATAGTGAACATAGTAATTTTTTTATGTGACACGTATCTATGGGCGGAAACGTGTGGGAAGAGACGCTCCTTATTTGTCTATTGTACCCGTTAAATACGGGTGTCGGTGCCACACCCGTATTGCATGAAAAGCGAAGCCGCGACTAGCACTTCCTTTACCAGCAGTTCTGTTCAACCTCAAATCGATAGCGGTCTGTAAAATATCTGTCTCTTTATCTGTTAAGCCACAGTCCTCCGAGGAATTAGTGTTAAAAAAGATAGTAAAGTACATGCACACATAACAACGTATGTATGTGTGCAAACGAGCACACAAACACACTTATGTGCACGTTCAACATGTACATACATTAGAACACTCGCCTAATTTATCAACTGCCGTAAACAAAAGTTTAAACTTATAGTTTTCAATAAGTGCAGAACTGTAATATAAAACGAGATCATACTGATGGTATCGCGTTCGTCAGGCGGGCGTGAACTGGCTGCGTTTCCTGTACGAGTACCAGCTGCACGGCGTGCTGTGCGACGACATGGGGCTCGGCAAGACGCTGCAGTCCATCGTGGTGGTGGCGGGCTCGCACGCCGAGCGCGCCGCCGCCGCCGCGCCGCCGCTGCCCTCGCTCGTCGTCTGCCCGCCCACGCTCACCGGTAACCGGCCCTGGCCAACGTACAAGATCGCTAGCTGTCGAGTTACTTCACTGCAGTAAACTTGTTTCACCGTATACACGTATATCCGGGAGCAGTGATAGCCTACTGGTTGAAACTCGGCCTCTTTATCGATGGTCGAATCCTAGGCACGAACCACTGATTTTCTAATTGCAATCGGTCCCAGGACTATAAGCAGATTTGTTAGTCGGTAGAAACGTTTTTCTAAAAATTATGTGCGTATTATAAATTAATTATAACTGCTTTACGGTGAAGGAAAACAGTGAGAAAACGTGTACACCTGAGATTAATCTTTATAAAGAGTTCTCAAAGGTGTGTAAAGTCTACCAATTCGCACTTGGCCAGTGCTGTGGTCTATGGTGTAAACCTCTCTCATTCTGAAAGAAGACCCGTGACCAGCAGTAGGACAATAATGACGATCAACTTCATCATTCAACATTCGTTAGGTTTTTGGTTGTATATGGAGGCAGCATCATTCGCATAATACGTTAAGCAGCTACTGTGCTGTACCTGTCCTGAACTCGGTTAACGATTTTTGCTACTCATAACAAAGTGAAAAATAAATAAACCCAATCAAAGTAGATACTACAGACTTGCCATTTTCAACATATAATAAATTTGGATTCAGGCTAAATACTGCAGTAGACATGATGATGATTTAAAACATTTTTTTTAATGAATATATCTTCTTCGACGTCGATATCAAGTTTCATGTTTTATTTATTTTAAATTTTTTATTCCTTCCAGGACACTGGGTGTTCGAAGTGAACAAATTCATCCCCTCCAAATACCTAAAACCGCTACAATACGTCGGTCCGCCGGTCGAAC
The DNA here is from genome assembly GCA_018251515.1 of Cecropterus confusis. Lineage (NCBI taxonomy): Eukaryota > Metazoa > Arthropoda > Insecta > Lepidoptera > Hesperiidae > Cecropterus > Cecropterus confusis. Next base: position 4,988 of record DWTU01000791.1, read on the forward strand.
GCGAGCGTCTCCGCTCCCACGTGAAGTATTACAACCTGATCGTGGCCTCGTACGACATCGTCAGGAAGGACATCGACTTCTTCAGCACCATCAAGTGGAACTACTGCATCCTGGACGAGGGGCACGTGATCAAGAACGGGAAGACGAAGGCGTTTAAGGCGATCAAGCAGTTGATAGCCAATCATCGGTTGATACTCTCCGGTACACCTATACAGGTGGGTTTGGTTTTGCTTTGTACAATCTAATCAAATTGGTTTCATTATATTCTTGTAAACAATCATTTTCCTACGTTTTCCCTATCTAGTCATGGCCACCCATATTCAAACAGATCAAAGTTCTCATATTATCCACTTTTTATATTATAAAATTGGTTTACATAGAAGCGTCATATAACATGCTTCTACTAGCCACAGTCGCTACTACTAGAATTTTGGTCAGGGTTCACCACATTGGCTAAAACACTCTTTAGTATGAGGGAAGTCTTCCCTCATACTAAATTGAGAGACCTTATGTTCCTTTAATTTTTTTAGAGAATTCTCTAGCGTAGATTACTTACACGTTTACCGTTACAGAAGTGATAAATAATTAATTTGTAACTACGGCGGAAAACGTGCATGTCTGAGATGCGAAATCTGAACATCTAAATCGAATGACCTATAAGTCTATTGGACGATTAATTGAGAATAACGTCTTAAAATATTATTTGCAGAACAACGTGCTGGAGCTGTGGTCGCTGTTCGACTTCCTGATGCCGGGGCTGCTGGGCACGGAGCGGCAGTTCACGGCGCGCTACTCGCGGCCCATCCTCGCCGCGCGCGACCCCAAGGCCACGCCGCACCAGCTGCAGGCGGGCGCGCTCGCCTGCGAGGCCCTGCATCGCCAGGTCGGTCCCGCCCACACCCGTCCCCCTCCCCACAACCGGGCTCCTGCGCACGGAGCGGCAGTTTACGGCGCGCTACTCGCGGATGTTAATGGATAGATTTCGCGACTTTTAAGTTTATCCAACAATCAACCATTTCGTGGCAATTCTTTTAAAGTGTTGAATTTGTAAGTATTTTTGAATGTCACTAACATTGACACAAATTCATTAATTTAGTCTATGATGGACTACAACTAAGTTGTCGAATTCACGGACTTTAAAAAATATGAATATCATATTTTTATTCGACGATTAAGTTAATATACATGTTAGAAGTAAGTTATTTTTAAAATCAAAGGGCCATGTAATATGAGCTGCTTGAATTAATATTCATTACTTTTCATTCTAACATTAGTGGTTGACCGATAAACGTTGGTAAGAATGAGTAATGTTGATATAAAGTATAAAAAAAAACCCTTGAATCATTTAAAATAAATTCTAAAAACATTATGTCAATAGACGTATTGACATAATGGGTATTGACATAATATTAATAATAAATATAAATCATAGAATCACCCTGAATCGTAATGAAAACAAAAACCTAAACTCCTGTATACACCCAGGTGCTGCCGTTCCTGCTGCGCCGCGTGAAGGAGGACGTGCTCCGCGAGCTGCCGCCGAAGATCACGCAGGACTACTACTGCGAGCTGAGCCCGCTGCAGCGCCGCCTCTACGAGCACTTCTCCAGGGACCACATGCCGCACGACCGCACGCACGTCTTCCAGGTGATGCTACTGTTACTGGAATATGTAGTGATATATTGCGATTGGAGCATGCAGCCCACCTGATGGTGAGTGGTGACTGCCGCCCATAGACGTCCGTAATTAACTTCATACAGAACAGGGGTCCTATCTGAAGTCAATCACCGGTGCATTGCTATTCCCGAGTACTAAGATGGCCTCGTATAAAACTGAGACGGCAACCACACTCTTTCACCGAAAGGCACTGCTTCATGTTAGAAATAGGTATGGGTGGTTGTGATTGAAATGGAATTAAAAATGAAAGATGTGAGCAAAGTTTTTGTCATTTCCGTTGTAGTTTGCAATTTACGAAAATAACGAAAATTGAAAAAAAATCAATTCTGTGCAATTTTAGTTTCAAACGGATATTTCATTTTTTATAGTTTCTTACAACACTGGAAATGTGCACACGGTGCAATGTGGTATTTTATGCCTTTATATTTTTAAATTTTGTTACTTTTGTAATTTAAATAAACTGCATTAAGAAGGTTATTGTTTTGAAATTGCAATAACTTCGTTTACATTTTTCATCTCGATTTTCATTTCAGACACGAGCATTCAATAACGCTCTGAAAATTAATTTCCAACATCCATCTCACTCTTGAACCATAAAAACAATTATAAATCGCTGGTTGTGATTGAACAAAAATATAACAAAACTCATGATTACCAATATTTTTTTATTTTTTTTTATTTGATCAAAATAGCAAACAAGCATGCAGTCCACCTGATGGTAAGTGGTCACTACCACTCATGGACATCTGTAAGCAACTGCATATAGAACAGGGGTTCTATCTGAAGTCGATCACAGATGCTTTGCTACTCCCGAGGACTGACATGGTCGTCTCATATCATAAGTGAGCCGGCAACCACACCCTTTCAACGAAATGCTAAAACTGCTTCACGCTAAAAATAGGTGTAATTACCATTAGGTGGATTACCAATAAATTTGTTTAATTTTTTTTTAATGGTAACGTGTTAATGAAACTTTCCTTTCGGTGTCCAGGCGCTCCACTACCTGCAGAACGTGTGCAACCACCCGAAGCTGGTGCTGACCGCGGAGCACCCGGAGGCGGAGCGCGTGGCGCGCGAGCTGGCCGCGCAGCGCTCCACGCTCGACGACATCGAGCACTCTGCCAAGTTGCCCGCGCTCAAGTACGTGGTGTTGTACATTTATAATAAGGAAGTGGCAAACGAGCATGCAGTCCACCTGTGGTAAGAGTTCATGAGCGGCATGGACATGTGTAAGCAATTTAATATATGACAGGGTTTCTATCTGAAGTAGATCACAGATGCGTTGCTACTAGTGAGGTCTGAGATGGTCACCTCATACATAAGTGAGCCGGCAACCACACTCTTCGACAGACGTGCTAAAAATGCTTCACGCTAGAAATAGATGTCTTGTTTTTGTGTTCTGGTTGTTGTTAGTCATGTTATATTCTGGTTATTGTTAGTCATGTTGTATTCTCGTTGTTAGTTATGTAGTAATCTGGTATTTGTATGTCGATTGGCAACAGAATCGGCTTGCTTCTGACGAATGTTTGTGTAGTCTAAGACGAATTTGTGTGCGCTGTGTGCAGACTAGTGTATCGTCTAACCGACTGTGTGTAGCACTAGCGTCGTTTAACGGACGTACGCGTTCATACGTATGAACGCGTACGTTACGGTACGTTCAGCAATTTTTGTCTGATATTTTAGGTTTCCTTTTTTTCATCTGCATGGAAATCGTTACTTTTTATTTTTTTATTATATTTTCGGTCAAATCGTATTCTATTTCTGAATAAGTTCTATAGTTAAATCACTAACAATAGTTATTACGAAAATGATAGCCTGACTAAGGATTGAATTTGTATTATTTTTACGTATTTTAATATAAAGATATAATTGCAACATTACAATAATTGTTTAATTAATATTTTTGTAACATTTACCACGAAACCCCTGCCACAGACAACTGCTGCTCGACTGCGGCATCGGCACATCGACCACCGACGCGGAGGCCACCGGCGCGGTGGTCTCGCAGCACCGCGCGCTCGTGTTCTGCCAGCTGAAGCGGATGCTGGACATCGTGGAGCGGGACCTGCTGCGGCGGCACCTGCCCGGCGTGGCGTACCTGCGGCTGGACGGCAGCGTGCCGCCGCAGCAGCGGCACGCGATCGTCACCAGGTTCAACACAGACGTGTCTATCGACCTGCTGCTTCTCACCACTGCGGTGAGTGTCGTCGCTCAAAACGGCAACCTGACCCCCACCCCCCTCCTTCCGAAACGTAACTCAGTTCCCGATGAACCGAACCGAACGGAGACTCGACGGCGCACTGCCCCCGCATCGTCACCAGGTTCGACACACACGTGTCACTGACTGACGCCACCCTCGTTGGTGACCCCTCTCCAAAGACGGTGTAACTGTATGTCCGATTATGTGAAAAATGCTACGAGAAATCAATGGATACGGAAATTTAGAATTTTGTAATAATGTATAAATAATTTCAGAGGTTGTAACTGCATTTCCGATGACGTGGAAAATACAACGGGATGTTAAAGAAATAAACAAAATCTGATTCCGGTATAATGTATGAACAATCTCGACTTGACGGCTTTGATTAATTCTTTAATAATTAATGTGGCTGAATCCGTTTTGTTCTACAAAGCATCCTATGTAATTATATGAAAATATAGAAATACCCATAATACTGATCGATAGAGATTTGGTACCTTGTCATTCCGTTTAGAGATATATAATAGATGGAAAAAGACCAACATTACTATGTCACCTCACATTACTCCGACACGCATCGATCCCCGGGATGAAAGATATCTGAATGATGAATTTAGATTTCTATTCTAGATCTGGATGTTTGTGTATTGTCTGTGTGTGTTTGTTCATAGCACCTACGAATCAGGGGAAATCCTAGTGTGGAGATATAAGTTTAGAAAACGTTACTGACTTACAGTGACTATTTTTTGTTCACAGGCCAAAATAAAGTTGAAAGTAACATAATATAAACCATATTTTCCCAGGTGGGCGGTCTCGGTCTAAACCTGACAGGCGCGGACACAGTGATCTTCGTGGAGCACGACTGGAACCCGATGAAAGACCTTCAGGCAATGGACCGCGCGCATCGTATCGGCCAAAAGCGGGTCGTCAACGTGTACCGCCTCGTCACCAGAGACACGCTCGAGGAGAAGATCATGGGGTAATTTATGAATTTTGCTTATGAGAACATCATAATCTCCGCACCCGTGCAAAAAATAAGTGAAGTTTTCACTTATTATGTCAAAAAAAGTGACATTATAAGTATATATTATATATTGACATTATAAACTGTGCATGCATTTCGTTACGCTATGTGTAACAATATTCGTGATACATAAATCCTATGATGAGCTTTTTCGTAATTCTAAATCGTGGTGTCAAGGCGTCCACCATCAAAAACAATAGCGCTAACAATCAAGGCACGTATCGAATTATTGGGAATATAAGATAATGGTACGAAAATTATCAATTTAAAAAATATTTTTAATTTGTATTTAATTTTATAAATTTTTACCTCTTGGCGTAAAAAAGATACTGTGTTATCTATTTTGGATCTGTATGTACTAATTAACGTAGACTGATAACGTATAAAAAACGCATAAAGTATAGTGTTTTTTTTTTTTTATGAAAGATGTGACTTTCGCGTTATCATCCGTAAATGTAAATTAGATGTTAAAGATACTAACTTCTCGTAACCATCGGTACCAGCGCAGTCATTACGGTGCGATACGGTTATGAAGCTGTATATCGATGCAAAATACTTTCTTGGACAACCCTAACTAAACGTGCCCCGTCCAAAGTCACTCAAGTGGCTCGGAACATGTCAAATTTTATTGATATTTTGTATATTTATTTTTTAAATAATTTAAAACACTTCCAAGCGTATTATTTTTTACTATTTTCCTAAATCATTACTGAGGTGTAAAATGTTAAAAAACAGATAAAAATAATATATGCATATTTTATTACAGATTACAAAAGTTCAAGTTAATGACAGCGAACACGGTGATAAGCAGCGAGAACGCTGCGATGGAGACGATGGGCACCGACCAGCTACTAGACCTGTTCCAGCTGTCCGGGGGCCCCACTCCCGGGCAAGCCCCCGCAGCCGGGCCCTCGGGCCCCGGTTCCAAGGCCATCTTGGAGACCCTGCCAGAGCTGTGGGATGACAAGCAGTACGAGGAGGAATACGACATGTCGAACTTTATTAAGAGCTTGAATAAAATTAAGGAGTAGAGGTAACAATGCTTCTTTATTTTGTTTTAAGAAAATATTAGAGACTAATAACCAAATAGACACCAATAATAAGTTATTCTGTCAAGTAACCGCGCTCGGTGCAGACAAGAGCGTAAAATGTGAACGCGTCTTAATATTCGTGATCATGCCCTTATGTCTATATAACAGATAATACCCAGACATACATTAGGAGTCTATTTAATTATTTTGTTTACGGAAAATATATTGTTTCATTACAAATGAGGAGCAAGTAATACGTATTGTTTAATGTTTTTTTTTATTGTTGTGAAAATCAATCGAGTTGCTTGAAAGTTAATACGACTTCTGCTTCATTTGTTTCATACGTGAATCTGAAGTATCTACAGCTACAATGCTGAGATGACTATATTAATGTCTCGACATATTCAGTGATGTATTGTTTAATTTACTAAATATAGATTAGAACTAAATATATCTATATAATGAAAAGACGCAATAATGTTTAGTAGTGTTCACACTGCGAATATTTTTCCGTAATAAAATTAGTCTTAAAATACTTTTGTTATGGAATTTTTTTTAAAGTTTATTTTTGTAACCATTTGAAGTTGCATTACTCATGTAGCATGATTGACAAAGTATGGAAGTAAGGTCATTAGCGACACATACCTTTGAACGCCTATCGCTTTTTACATGTAAAAAAAATTAAGATTGTTTCTTAATTATAAGATTATAATATTTTGGGATAGAATTAAATTTATGAGGTGTAGTTTTAATTTTTATCCAAGGAAACAGTTCTAGCCCAATTTATTGTATTTTTTTATAATGAAGCTCTTTTTAATTTTTGTGCAATAAATTAAGTTTATATGTTCTATTTGAAACTAGCTTTAGCAGAGTTTAAACAGAAGTTTCAATAAATTATGTAACAAATAAATGTAAAATATATATGAAGTAACTTTTAATGTTACATACATATTTAATGTTGACTGTCAATTCTAAAAGCGCTTTAAACAATAAATATTGAAATTTGTATGGTGCAATTCAAAATCAATTCAAAATCCAAAGTAGCGTAAACAGAACGTAAATAGTAACCGTTTGACAAAACTTAAAATTACATTTTATACGTGTTCTTTGTCATTTTATACGTTTCTTTAACAAGAATACTCGGGATAGCCGACCGACGTCATTTAACGCACTAATACAATATAAATTAAAAAAAAAACATTACGCAAATGTGGCAAAAAATAATCATGGCCCATGACAAAATACAGAATCACTGGTTTTTCTATTTTTTAGGTTTCTATTGCACATGCGATGACTCGTAGAGTGACTTCCATACTAGTTTTACAGAAGGGCGGTCTTAGGTTTCACGATGTTTCACAATTACCCACGTTTGGAAAAATACTATGCCGGAAAATACTATACTATAGTATACTATAGAGGTTACGAGTATAGTAAAAGCTGATTTTTAGATTTTTGTGACGATGTATGGTGTGTTAATTTTGCGAACAAAATACATAGTACGTAAAACTTTGAAACCAATGTTAATTTACAATCTGTATATGAAACGTGTCTTGTTAACATATAATGTTTATTGAAAAGAAAGATAAAAATATCTCCGCAATTTAACCACAGTCAATTGAAATCGCTAAAAAGTAGCCTTTTTTACTTATATATATGTAATACTAATTGTTTAAAAGATAAACTAAGCTACATTAATATTACTTAATGAAACCAAATTGATAACATATTTTTTTGAAATGTGGTAGTTTTCTTAATATGTAAAATGTTATATCTAAAATTCGGTTTTTTAAAATAGATATTAGTGAAAATTATAGTAGGCAGATAATATTACGTGATTATTTTTCTAAAAAAAAACTTCACATCTTGCGGATAACTTCTGCTGATTTCGATTTAAAATGTTCTCCGCAATAGATCTTGTACATATAACCTTCATGAGGGTAGGGTCTGTTGCTTAAAAATATATGACATTAGTTAAAAGATCAGTAGAAGCCGAGAATCGGTCGTTTTTATCCTAAACTTCTGGCATGTTTTACATAAGAGTTAACTCGAGTTATTGTTAAGTTCAAGAAGACGTAGAGTATATAGTCCTTGTTGTAACCAAGCCAAAATAAAAGAGTTCTAACTTAGATTGTGCCGATAAGTGGCTTCAATTATTCATGTTTATTATTTAGCTATTTTGTTATCATTAACCGACTTCGAAAAGGAGGTTCTATGTTCGACTGTATGTACTTTTTTTAATCATACATATTAATTATAGTTATATTTATCCTTGTTTAAGTTGAATGCAGTTCTGACATGTTTTTCATATAGATATAGTTTAAATGTAAGTTCCTTTCTGTAATAGATACCTCAATATTTTCATTATGTAACGATATTTAGTTATTTAATTTATTATTTAGTATTCGTAAGATTGATAGTCATATTATTTAGTCATTTTTGTAATATAGATGGGCGTAAACAACGCCGTGGTATTTTAAATATGTTTAATGAGTTGTACCTGTTCAATGGAAGTGCTTAGTATGAAGATTGACGCAACAGTTCAGATATATCACAAAGAAAAATGGGGTTGTACTTGGATAAGCCAACATTTTTACAATTATGATAGTTTTTAACAATTTGTTGTCTTCCCATATAAAATGTCTTCTTTTACAGATTGATTTCACTCAATAGTGATGTAGCACTGGCAATGGCAACATCACGTATTCACTATTGTGTGTATTAACTAAGTTTTTAGCGTGTTTATGTCATGTTCGAAATATTATTGTACTTCATAAATAAAACACGATTTGAACCAATTTGTTTTATTTTATAACTCCTCTCTACATATTTTTATGCTTCCGGGCGACTTCAACCAACCAATTATGATTTAAATACATAACGAATTTTCCGTAATGAACCTAATGTAAACGCGCCATTACATTATTTTAAGCTTTAAGTAAGTTAACTTATTTTGATCGTTTAACCGCTTGCGTCGCAATTATCGGACATATATTATCCGGTCCATTTTGCCTGGGACGTATATTTACGACCAAATACCACAGCTCGTTTAATTTGCTTTTACTATTTATATACGCTGTATTATATATAAAGTTCTCGAAGGTGAGTGAAGTCTACCATTTCGCACTTGGTCAGCGCGGTGGGCTACTTTCTTAATCTAAAAAAAACTAATTATGTATGTTAATGAGGTATTCAAAAGTACACTGCTTTTCAAAAAGAACTGCTCTGTGGTATAGGTATAGGATAATTCATGACTTAGGTGGGAATTGGGAGAAAATAAAAATAATAGATAGAAAAATATTCAAAATATATATATTTCGGAATAGATATATTCGGAAACATTTCATTCGAAATATTTTTCACCATATTATTAATCATTTATATCACTAACTACACTTAATGAAGGACTACATTTGTTTATAAACCATAGTCAAATGACATCTGTCAAAGGAAATCCGAATTAATAAATTAAAATAAACAATAAAATCAGTTTTTCTTGTCAGTGAATGTTTTTAACAGCACTCTTAAGTGGCTTATCTTATAAATTACATACAACAATATGGATTATGGCCAACAAAAAATATACAATTAATAATATAATTGCTGAAAGTATGTAATTATTTTTATATAAATTTGATGCGTATAGTATATATATTTGATGCGGTGTAAAACCTAACAACTCCATAATTTGCAAAGTCTGTTAACAGACACCGACTATTACGTGTAAAGCATCTGTAATTGACTTCAGATAGAATCATAGATAATACACTGGTAGATGGAATACTTGTTTCATGAGAAGCTGATTACAGATGTATGTATATGATATTTTCTGAAGCGATAACTGTTTGTGAAAGGGGAAACCACTTAATTACGTAAAGCGTAACGGCGCCAGTCTCTCTGGCTTCTCTTTCTCTCACGCGTACGGCAACAACAAGCAGGCTCTTCACTCACTCTAACCCCTATTGGTTAGAGTGAGAGAGTGCGCTAGCTTCGGACAGACTCTCTCATCTCTTCGCATGTGTCATTGCTTAATATGCGATAAGCTTTTCTCAACTTAAACAATTTCAATAGAGTTCAACTTCAACTTAGACTAGTTTAAATTATCACAACTGGCTGGCGTCTCGAGACGCACACGTTTTTTTGTTTAATACCCAATTAATTTTAAGATTAAATCTAGATTATTGTAATTGATAAACACACTGTTTCCTTAATTCGTATAGTATCAATTTATGTAACTATAATTTGAGTTGATAAATATCAAACGTAGATATGTCCTTGATAAGTGAAAAGGCGGTAGACTAAATTATTTGTTTTCATATGCTGACAACGTTATTCCGTAGACCTTAAAGTTTAGTTTAGCTTTAATTGACAAAGGTTATCGACGACTACAAAG
>DWTU01000792.1:0-15309 GCA_018251515.1 Cecropterus confusis
ATGGGATAGTCAGTCATATTGGCAAGACTAGTTGCAATAGTATGGTATAAAATCCTGTTTCAATTTAAACCGACCATTGCATATATTTATTTCCACATTTCAGCAGAATTCCGCGCAACTTGTTTAAAAATGCAGGGATGTTGTTGCGAAGTCAAGAATATCCTAAGTAACGCTTGCATTTTAAATTTCGTTTACTTTCAAAGTTCAGTGACTTACAGCTTTCCATCTAAAAGTTCGAGAAAATAAAAATGATAGATGTTAGCTTTAAACACACATATGTATTTAAAGATATTTTTAAATAAGTAAACTAGAACGAATAATTTGCTCAACATAAAAAATCTCAACTGTAGAAGCAAAGTATGTACGAAACATATAATAATAATAATAATAAGCAATAATGAATAAACATGTCAACCAAATCGCTCCATCTGAAGTTATAGTAATACAAAAAATATACCGTAATAACCGTCATAGCAGACAGAAAAAAATACGCCAAGCTTGGACTCACATCGTTAATAATGTTGTGTTATTCTTGTCTCTTGCCAATATAGGAGAACGAAACACAAATGCGAAAGAGTTAAGAGAATTGGTGACCAAAATCACTACACAAAAACGTTCGAACGTGTAAAATTTTCTTCGTCCATCTTATTTTTGGGAAAGCAAAAGCCGATATATTTTTTTTTTGTATGCTAACAAAAGCAAAATTATGAATCAGAAAATATAAAAATAGATAGACAGAATTGATGGAAATTAAGTGGCAGTAGAATTTAAACATATAATTGTTTTTAAGTGACCTTGCTCCAAAGGTTGTTTCCTAACAACTTTTAGAATTCTGTACCGATCAAGTTACAGGATCATAATATAAAGTATATGAAGTTACATTTGCTTCAATTCAGATTGTTAAAAAGTTTCGATAAGGAGGTAGAATGAAGAAACATTGTGAAGGAAGGAAGAGAAGGTCATTGCATGTCTAGACGGGGACTAGACCGCTGCAGTCTGGAAGTTACGGTAAAGACAGGGTTATAAAATCATATTGAACACCTACACGTACATATCTTCAAGCAGTATTCGTACAGTAAAAATCGAAGGAGATAAGGAACAAGTTCTGTAATAGAATGATGGCGTTACATCGAACAGCAAGAAATCGCTGCGATAGGAAGATAAAAACATGATTTAACAGACACGTAAAATGTACTTTGAAATTTAATCAGGCATGTCTAGACGGGAGCATGATTGCAGTCTAGGGAATTCGCTGGATAAGAATAAGCTTCCTCAGCAATTTTATTGGATTTAATATCAGTTTTGGAGCATGGTACAATGTAAGCGAAATAATAAATGTTTGCAACTCTCGATAAAAATAACCGAAGAAAAGAATCCTATACCTATATGTTTTATATTGCTTGCATGGCTAGACAGAGATTTAGTGTGTTGGTAATAATTTAATAGTTGTTAGTCATAACTTTACAGTTAGGGTATATGTTGCAGAAAATAATCAAATAGAAAAATTAAATATTACTCAGACAATTAAATCAGAAGTAACAGAAGAAAGTTCCACATACATGTCTATAGGTGGGTATAAAATCGTCTAGCTCATTGGCTTTCTTTCTCTATAAAATTCTGGTCAACGTCACAGGAAATAAACAGTTCAACATCAGACAGGAAAATGCAGGGAGGAACCAACGTTATGGTGCGCATGTCTAGACAGGGTGGTGACGGTCTAGGTGAACTCATAGTTCAGTGAATTTATTACGTTCCAATTAATTTTGTTTGTAAATATATATCAGCAGAGTGCGAGACATTTATAGGACAGGACGAAAATTTATGGAGATATTTGATGTTGGTTCACAATAAACAAAAATGACGATGCTGTTACAATTCTTTGGTATGAATAAAGTACTGCGATAGTATGCAATACCGTTATTGTACCTCAATAGTTATTTCTAAATGTATTTTGTACGCTACGACTACACTATTATACTATATAGACTACACTATATAGGTACTCGTATGATACAATATTTTAATGTGGCGGTATACAAGGATGAAGGAACGAAAGCAATATGTAGAAATGCAATTGTAAACAATAATCGTAATCTCCAAGGAATAATTTATAAAATAATGCATTGCAGATGGTTAACAAAGAAAACCCAACTAACATGTACAAAGCAACATATCATAACCCTAAAGTAACAAATAACGAATAATGATATTTTTATCTTAAAATTATTAAAAAATCATGTCACATCTACAGTGTGTTTGTGCTATAAAATGTACGACTTGATAATTTTCTCAGCAAACGAAATGGCTTGTTTATTAATAGAGCTTGGACTATCGGCGTAACTTCCTAATACCGGTATTGTTTCGATACAAACATTTCAAATACTGGAAAACTCGGTATTTTTTCGTTTTGATTAATGAATACATTTTATAGCACTATCATAATCATACGCTATTATGGTCACGTCCATATCAATTTCTTAAACGACGTTATCCACAACACATAGAGGGAAGGAGAGCAGCCGCCTCATTAGAATTGCCAAATGTTAAACATTTTATATAAGGCCTACTTTATCAACAGCTACAATAACGCTATCACAATACGTTTAACCAGCGTCAGTGTGACACAAAAGGCATAATCCTATCTTATTTAGTTTATCCAAAGGAGATTGCTAGGCAATTGTAAGTCTGCTGCTAGATGGGTGACCTTACCAGTATTACGATATTAAAAATGGTAAAAATGTAAATTTTGGACGCATTACCAGAAACTGGCTTCCATGGTCTATTTATGAATGAATTCCACAGAACGCTGGATTTACTTTCAACAATTTAAAACAATTTCATCCTGCCAGACAATGTACACAAATATCTATTTGAGTAACATACAGTGTGTTGCATACATTAAAGACAAACGGTATTTGATCAGGTGTGTTCTCCTTATTTTGAATTATTTACACAGTGATTTATGAGTGAAATAAATTTGCTACCTGTTGCCAATGACAATTCTGCAAAATTGACACAATGCGTTAAATGTACTTTTAATAGTAATTATATATTCCTTCCATATTTATACTCTGGATATCTATAATCCTCATAACGGACTTAATGCAAATAACAGTTGTTATGTCCCTAAATTGTTTACTATTTAATTCTAGATTCAATGGCAACTTCAGTTAATGCAGTGCGCATATATTACTATATGTAAGAATAGAATTATCATCTCATTACAATGCGAAATGTTGACTCACGTACAGTTTTAGTTCTGCGGCGCAGTATGTTTCTTAAAAGAAAGCACGCAGGATCGAACAAAGGGTTTCTGTAGCTTGCCATTTAGACATTCGCCTTATGTTGTTGGAAGCTGGCCAAGCTATCGAGACTAACAAATTCTTTAAACACTCCTTTAGAAGCAAGGATACATTCATAAAGGGAAAATACGAAAAAGATCCGTTTTGATGACGACAATGAAATTCTATAAAATGTAGCTAAAGCCAATGAAATTAAATGAGAGATTTTCCCTCACTACAAACTAGTAGATATAAAAACTGATGATGCGCAATTGGTGTCGGGTCATGAGAGTAACTGTATATAATGATTAATAATGATAAACAGTTTAGAACGGCGCATTTTCTCTTATCGTTCTCTATAAGTGCGTTAGTGTCGTTACTGTTGTATGCGCTGTTTATACTGGAATAGTATCTATTAACATTATTATAATAATTACAATACTGTTAGTTGACTCATGTACATAATGTATCGTTAAATACTGCGTATTTAATTTTTATCTTTGTATTCACTAGGATGGGATTTTATATTACTTATGGATAATCTTTAGTCAACTGCCATGTTAATTAGATGCATATATTTTTTTAACATCATCGATGTTATTGCTATTACAAACATCCTTCAAGAATCCACCGAAGAGTATAAACTTTATAATAACGATACTGTTAATATTTGTATAGAACGTATTAAAGGAAGTTTGTCGTATAAAAGCCAGAAGCTACTAATTCTTCACATATCTTTCTATGAGGAACAAACAGTAGACAGTAAATTTGCCTTGACGACCATATATTCAACGGAGAAGGCTGTAGCTCAAACATTACGTGTCTGTTGGCCGCAAGCCAGGAGGTAAAGCGGAAATTTGGGCTCACATTAAATTATTCTTTGTTTCCATTTCAAATAGAGAGAATCTTTAATAATGTTTAAGAGCGCATACAAAATTTAAACGATGCTTTCTAAAATCCATGTTATAAATTTGAATAAATAATCAATCAGCTTAATAACAAGGTCAATCCGCACATTTGTCATAATTTTAACAATTATGCCGTGACATATGTTTATGGCATTAAAGTTAACGTACTAATGCGTTAAAATGCGCAAAACTTCATATGACAGATGAATAAATATATATCAACATTATATGTTGAAAGCAACGAAATATCGAACATTATCATTCAAGAAATTCAACAATCGTCAAAATAAAAGCCGTTGTGAAAGGTCTGTTACTATATCCGAGCGTTGCATAACCGACTTTCACTTGTTTATCTTGATATCAATGTCCTAGGCGGCACAAAATGTCGAGCGTAGGAGGTCAAGACTCGACAACACGATAACACACAACACTCCTTGAGAGGCGCTGGTCAGGCAATGGTTTTACTTAACATTTAGAATTTTGTCACGAACAAGATTCCACGAAAGTTGTATATTGATACCAGCGCTTCCAGATTGTGATTATAAAATTATAGTATTTCCCACTTAAAGTTACTATATTTTGTACAATATTACAGTAAATGACATATTAAAGAATATTGAAGGGAACTTTTCGTCGTCGAAAAAAAAGGGCCATCTACTTGACAACTTTCCTAACTGTATTTGTGCAATTTGACGACCAAAAATGCTTGTATGCATGTGTTTACAGTAGATCTACTATAATTACAGTACAATTTGAAGCACTGATTGATACTGTAAAGATGTTCAAATATGGTAAAGTATTTGATCTATCGTGTAAGGAAAACATTGTTGAATTGACTTGTTTTATGTACGTACACGTGCTATTTATACTACAAAGTTTAACAACATTCTTTCGCTAACCATACAAATATAATGACGTGAGAAAGAACCTGCCAAGTGCGCAGTTGTAAATACAGACTAGAAGTTAATAAAAATAAATAACTAGTGAATGAACGGTGAATTTGAAAGCGTTTGTTGGATGAATGAAAATATTATTTCATCGGAAGACAAAGGCCAGTACACTGCAACGAAAAGACAGAAGTGGACGCTAAAATAATAATTCCCGTGCAGATCCTTTGAGTCTTTGCACGGTCCCTTAAACAATAGAAGTTCACCTGCAGAAAACAAAAAAGCATAATAAAAGTAAGAATAATAACTTTACAAAAGCTTTGAGAGAAACGTCTTTGTGAGAGATAGGGAATAATTATTTCAAATTTCCGCTGCTTAAGCGCTTACGCGGTTCTACGTTTATGCCTTTTGTACGTAAATAAAAGTTTTTGTATGAAGAATTTAAGCTTACGATGCCTTAAATTAGGCATGTTATTCCTAACTTCGTTAAAAGTTTCAAGATCCCCGTCATTTGAGCCAAGATGTTTAGAGACTATTTTCTAATGTAGAAATCTGCTGTGTACCTGTGTGTTCATGGACTGTGCTCAGGCAAAGTTTTAGGCATTTCTTAAATACAATTTTCTTTTTAATCAAGTAATGGCATTGTTGTCTTTATGGTCTTTACGAACACTATTAAGCAAAATCTTCTATATAGTCATGCAGTTATTAATAATGTTGTTTTCGTTCGTAATTGAAGCCTGTAGTAAATAATTTACACAAAACAACAATATATGTATCAAATAATTAGAATGGACGTAAATATATCGAAGGTTATATTTCCACTTTATTGGTTTTATAATCTAATATCAACACAGTATAAAACGATACATTTTTGTAATCACTTGTATCGATATCGATTATACAAATTAGTTTAATATAGATACAGATTAATTTAAATAGTTTATTATATTTTTTGGCTAAAAATTTAAGCCTTTAGAAAAAAACTTTGAAAAAGAAAAGATCAGCTTTAAGAAAGACAATGAGTCAGTTACATCAGTTAGTTTATAGCTTATAATTAAGCATAATTTTCATTATATCCGTAAATATTGTAAAAACCACAAAGCCGTAATAACTCCCAATACGCCGTTAGCTTTGAGAAAACGCGAATGTTGACACAAATTACAGTCATTATAACTCTATTCACGGCCTCCGTTTGTACAATTTGGTTAACTGTTATTGTAAATGTATACATTGCACTATTTCGGTCAAGTGGCCGTAAAAAAGATGAATCAGCGTCATGACCACAAGTGACGAGTATGTGCGATACATGTCCCGTTAGCTCGTTACAGCCTTACCAGGCCAGACCATACGAGATACCGTAACGCGCCTTGTACGGATACCGGCCAAAATAACTGTATCTAACCTCAGTTGCAGCGGAGGAAAGACATTACCTCCTGCATCGCAAATTTCATTAGCTCCAACGAAAGTGTTTGGCATCAATAAGCATCTTTCTTCGAACTTTCACTAAGACCTCATTAAAAATTAACTCATCATTAAAAACGATAATAACGAACGTTTAGCCGAACGCAATCAGCTTATGTCATGATTCATTTGGAACACTTAGTACTGTGTGAAGCACGTAATAATTGATCGATACGTAACACAAATTGAGATGTGTAATTGCGATAAGCATATCTTCGTTAACAACGTTATACATTTTAGTTATCATTTGTATGATAGAGGAGTCGATGAGTTCGAAAAACTCGTCGGTATAAGTCAATGTTTGTAATTAAGTCTGGGATTTTAACCCTTAGAGATTCACATCAAGGTGATAAGGCATTGATCTTGAAACTATCTTTGTAAGTAGGATGAATGCAATCTTGATTATGAGTCGTAGAACGTGATGGATGAATTCCAGATGAATATGTTATTAAATTTAGACTTATCTTGAAAATAGCTGCATTGGCTTAGTACCTGCTAATTAAAATGTCAGAAACGACAGAGTTAATAAATAACTCATAAATTTTCAATCCGTTCGTTACGTATACGTGATTTTGCGTTACTATTTTAAACGTATATTCAGTATGAGTTTACAACAAGAAAATAATACGCATAAGTTCACGTCATAGAAACAAATAAAAAAATCTTGAAAAAAATTACCGTTTGGCAGGACTGTGGCGAAGTAATTTTAGCAGCAGAAGCAATATTCACCAACAACAACGTAGCGTGAAAACTCCGAGCACACACTGTACACTATACCGTAATTTGCGCAGAAGGGAAAAAGTCTTTAAAATAAACCGCACTAAATTTAGCTGTCGCGAGCGATAACACGATTTGTTTTGTATCGAAGTGTAAGAAGGCAGCACGCGACCGGCGCGCTCGACGTCCACACGCGAACAAAACAACTCGATGGCTTGCTTGTCAACAAACAAAGAGGGCTCGGTCGCGCGGCCGGTGTGCGCAAGCGCACGGCGCAACGACGCCACACGCACACAACGCCACACAATGTGAATGAACACGTAAACATCGAGTAGAGTTCGCTATACTCTTTGATCTACGAATCGAGAACGTTTCAAGTAAATATGCCGACTAGCCAGCTAACAGAATAGATAAATT
Source organism: Cecropterus confusis (assembly GCA_018251515.1). Taxonomy (NCBI): domain Eukaryota; kingdom Metazoa; phylum Arthropoda; class Insecta; order Lepidoptera; family Hesperiidae; genus Cecropterus; species Cecropterus confusis. The sequence goes on from DWTU01000792.1 coordinate 7,672, forward strand.
CGCGTATTTTGATACTGAACTAATTATATCAAGGTTAGCAAACGCTGTTCTGCGAAGTATTATACGAAACATAATATTTACATTAGTAGTAACAGACAAGAATTACGATGTTATTTGTTTCGTACTATATATTTTTGTAAACTTTACAAGCGATAACAAATGCATGTAGAATTGATAACGAAATAACAACGAAATATATTTTATAATTTTTTCCAAGTGACAAATTTTCATCATACAAAAAACATTTCATTCTAAAATGTTTCTCATTTCAATATTGAGGACAAGACCTTCTTATTCAAATCTCTAGACCTAAGTTAAACAATAGTGCTTAATTAATCGCTTAATCGTTTAATTACCTGACGGATACAAAGCATTATATTTTTCAAGTTTAAACAGTACGGCACGGTTAGGAATATTACATGCGACCTTCTGTATAATGTATTGTTATCAATTCCTGTGTCCCAATTTTACTTCCTCGATTTATAAATACACTAAATTCAATATCTTATATAAATGTCAAAATAATTACAAAACCTTGTAGAACAGTGTTTTGGACAAAAACCCGGCAGTGTTTATCAATCGGTAAATGTATATAAAAATATGATAAAACTGGTATCATAAGTGACATAGATACTCATATCTCGGCTATTCTTATATGATTGGATCTTACCAATAGGAAATCTAAGTAACCTATATTTGAAGTAAGAAATTTACGTCTATCTTACAAATAGTAGAACTGTTGAAAGTTGCAAAGGAATTATATATTTCTTAGAGAGCTATCTGCACCATTTTGAAGAGTCCAATATTCAGTGTTTCAGGAAATTTTCAGCAAGCATGCATATGCATGAAACATAATAAAGTTATCACGAATCCAATTTATGTACAAAGTCAAGTACGTCCGGACTCAGGCTAGATGTTGCTATTAATTTTAATATAGTAGAGGTCTGGCCAGTTTTCGTCACTTATAAGAACCATTAGCTTAGTTACTCCTAAGTAATTATGATCATTGTCTGAATTTGGAATATCTGATATTATACTTTATCAGTATTTATAAATCCAACAATTGTTTATTATCAGACCATAACTAAACAACACAATGATAAAAAACTCAACGTCGCGTAATTACTAAAGCATTCAATGGAAATGCGCAAAAATATGAACGATATCGTAGCTCCGATAAAAACGTCAACGTTTCAAAACAATAACCCAGGTGATGTCACAGACAGTTTATCGCCGTCTCTAAAAACGGATATTTTAAGTCTAGACTCTTCTACGTATTGTAACAGAGTAAATTTAACATTACATTTTTATGAAAATGTGAATATCTGTGTAGCAGCAGCCTTGTATGTAGCCCGTTGACATCTGTAACTTAACCCATAAACAACAGCCTACGTGACATCAATTTTTAAAGATTTGTTGTTCCTGAAGATTAAGTTGAAACGCCTCATATTAGCCTCGCCACATACGAGTATATCGTACCCATGGACGGTGGACAAACGATCTGAAGAAGATGGCAAACTACTGGGATTCAGGGCATTCACAAGATTCATTACCATTCAGTGTAGCGTAAAAGCGTTACAAGATGCCTATGTTTAGCAGTTCTCTATTAAATACTGACAGATCGGAACATGTGAGGCCAGAACAAATTAACTCTACGAGCACTATTACAATGCTCAAATATGGGATATAGGGGTTGTGCCAACGCAGTTAAAGGATTGAGAATTATTAGTTCTACAATCAAAACGTATTATACAAAAGTCCCTACTGTCGTAACGAATACTAACTTAATAAAAATACAATGTATACCTTGGTATTGTCATTACAAAACATAAAGTCTTGTTTTGTTACGTCATTTCATTGAGTAACACCTAACATAATAACATAATAATAATACCTTCCCCGTAAATATGCGACGGAGCTCATCGACGACCTTACTTTTAGATACAATGATTAAGAACCAAGTGAGTGGCTTTGAATATTCAATATAACTTGCAAAATCGTCCCTTTTCGTCTTAACCTTCCATCTGGTACTGTCATCGTCTTTATTTCCATTGACGTTGGTAGTAAAAAGTGCCGCCTCGCTGTCGTGTTCGAAGCGTTGGCACGCAGGAACATCAACATCTAATTAACCGTGAACCTGAAATACGACAAGTTCGGTCCAAAGCGTAGGCGACATGAGACGACGGACGTGATTGTACGCGAAAATATTTCTGAGAAAAGGAAATATATCTGTCAAGAACAAAAATGAAATTAAGTGAAAATTTTTTTTGAAAACGTAGTCGCGTGATATAGGAGGCTCATTGGTTATGAAATATAAGATATCGAAATTTGATAATGTCTACTAGGGCAAAATGATCAAATTTCAATATTTGGTAGGCGAAATATAGGAAAAATTAATTAATTAATAACGAGCGTTAGTCAGTTATCTTTTTTCATTTTCAGTTTCTAAGTGACGTAAAGATGAAACTCTTATCATTAATCCATTACTGCATCACTGCTAGGTATTTTTAATCCGACGAGCCCTGGTTAGTAGACCATACACATCTTCACTAAGGTTATTAAGGACACTCAGAAATAGTTCTTTCAATATATTTCCTTACTGTCAAATAAATTTATAGATAATTTCCAAAACGCATTAGATTCGCTAGTGATTGAATGCGAATCACAGTCACAAGAATTCTACCTATAATTTGGAATATTATTAAAGATATTCTGACATATCGAACTCATGGACGGTTTCCAAGGTCTCAACATAGGTTTGACATTACACGAAACGTAAAATTACACCGGCCGGTCTGCACGCGATATTTTATATCGACAACACGTAATGGTTTCAACGATTAAAGTCTGCTCGTAATAGAAATTGTTGCAAGAGAAATGTTGGTACAATTCTTCGTTATTCGATTGCGATGACATCACCCATTCCTTCCTTACAGCAATGTTAATATCAATGTCAAATGATTTTGCTGCTGAATAGAGATTTTAAAGATATCGCATGGCACACACACTTTTATGAGAAACTCTAAATTTGTTTCCATCTCGTACAAATCTTCGTCTTGGTAATCTTATTTCCATAGACCATAAGAAACTTAACATCAAGATTGCGAGCCCATTTGATTTTATTCTGTCACAAAATGGTTTCATGCACGTCTATATTCATTCGACGGCTTTATTCAAAGTATTAGAGTCTTAGGTCATTCCAATGATTTCTTTATGCAGATCAGCATTGTTCGCATCACACTCTCTCCTCGTGTTACTGATAAGGCGTCTATTTTGCACGATGCATGTGCAAATATTATGAAAACTTAAATACGCGGCAAGCGGTGAAGCGTCACGGTCTATATCCATCGCGATCGACCTCAACTCGGATATCGCACTACTGTGGCAAGAAGTCACTTAATTAGCATACTTTGTGACCATCTTATTCTTGCGCTCAAGGATACACGCTCTTTAGTGATAATCAAATTTTAAATTGGCTTAAGAGGCTTGTAAATGTGTCTTGTAGATGAGAACTAGAGTGCAACCAAAGACGAAAAAAGCCGAAAGTTATTAAGTTCATCCTACTGATTGTAGTTTACAGGCACATATTATTTATTTATCTCATAAAGTCGATCATTTGGTATTTATAATAAATAATAAACGAGATTGTACATTACATATCAAATCGGTCATAATTGAGGTAGTTAATGACCTTGCATATGCGTATAACCCACAAAAGAAAATAAAAGAAAAATCGTAAAACAATAATCGTTTTTATAATCAATCGCAGTTAAAAGTGCCTAAAAGAACGTTTACGAAGAGGAAAATCTAATAACTTCCAGCATTTGACGAATCCAATTCGTAAGAGAGTGTCTAGTGGGAGTAATATGAAAAATAATATCAGGAGTGGCTATAAAGCGTTTTTTGGTACAAGTTTTTCCCGTACGCTGTAACAAGTTTATGACTTGTTGGAAAATTCTTTTCTCCAGTTCGCAATACACGAAGTTACTGCCGAACCGGATTCTTACTTAACTGATACTTTTGTTATTATTGAACGGTACTTCTTTATACGTTATAATTAATTGCATATTTATTAATATTAACCGCAACTACTACAACTATCATTAATGCAACTATTTTTACAATTTTAATTTTCATGAATCCAACTATTTTTACAAGCACACATTTCAGTATTTTTTGTATAGTATAAATATTTTAACCTATTGATATCAGGAAATAAACTGTTTTATTAAGTAGCGATATATTTTACTTGATATAAATATATGCAACTTCTTGTTGTTGACTCATCACTAAAAATATTATTTACCTATACTACAATAAATATAATATACTAATATAAATTATTACTTATTTCCTTCCTGCAAAATTATAATAATCTTGATTATATTTCCGTCTGATAAACAAAATCGCTCCGTTTCCTTAACTATTAATTATTTAGATTAAAATAGTAAAGTCATCGGATGCCACTTTTAATTTAATACCAAAAAAAACTGATGTATTTTATATTAACGCGACGAGAATATAAAGCTTGATATCATAGCTAATGCTCAGCCAATGTTTAAAAGATTGCCATTAAGGAAGGTAATATGTATTCACGTATCTGCAATTTATTGGATGTCATCCACGATTATTTAATTATTAGTTCTTAAATTTTGTTTTCCTCTCGTATTTCAACTAATGACTAAATTGAGTTTAATGTTAATCACTAAAACTTTTTGTCATATCATGTTTGTACATGTTATTAGTTAGTATATGTTATAGAACAATTCTTTCAATAAACTTTTTATGAAGTGGAATTTCTATTAGCGAGCAGTGATAACCTAATGGTTGATACTCGGCTTCTCAATCGAGGGACTGAGTTTCAAATCTCAGGCACGCACCACTGATTTTTTTTTAATATTAGCGTATTAGAAAATTATTGTCCTGATTTACGGTGAAGAAAAACATTGTGAGGAAACGTGCAAATCTGAGAGTTCTCCAAAATAAACAAGTTCTTAAACTATGGCCTAAAACTCTGTCCATTCTGAGTGATGACTCGTGTCTAGCAGTTGGATAATAAGGGGCAATAATGGGTTGACGATGTTCAGTAAGTGGGAAAAGATACTGCAACAATGGAACCTTTCCATTAGGTCGTTCACCGAACGTGCATATTTATATAAGATCTGTCACCGAACGCGTCCCCTGCATTCGGCACAGCTGGCCACTCCCGGTATTCTACGCTAGCCGAATATACCCAACCGTAATAAACGCGCTGCATACGGCTACCGAATTGCCATTTATATTGATCGTTGACCGAAGTTAGTAGCCGAAAACGGCCTTGACGTAATGTATATGTACCATTATGGAATCGATTACGCTGGGGTATTGCGTTACACTTATAATATTTAATTATTATCGATTATAAATTCGATATGATATTAACCAATATTTTTTTTGTAATAACTTCACTTTTTGCGAGTGTACGCACTGGTTTTTATTAATAATGTAAACCCTTATATAAAATGGATGTCATGTCAATGGCTATATAAGCTGCCTGAAACAAGAAATTAAAGGACAAAAAGGCAATACCGGTGTGAACTAATCTCGATACAGAATTAACGTCGAGCAAAAAGTTGCAAACTAAAATTGAACAAGTTTTTGCGGCGAGTTAATATAATTTGTTTCGCTTGTTACAGCGACGCTTAACCCTTTAGTTTTAATAAATAAATATTATTTATTAAAGTTGATATTTGAAAATAATTGTATAACGATTATTAACAAGATTATTAACATAATTATGTTTATGATATACGGTCCCTTGAGACTTTAACAACATAGAAATTTCTAATATTACTTATCATCACTTTATAAACATTTTATTGCAAATTGATGCGATGTACAGACACTTTGACGAAATTTGTATTATATTTATGGATATGGATAATAAATAAGTCTGTTGTCGTTGTGTAACTTCTGAACTACTAAATCAATTGATGTATTCACAATATATCTTTTTCGAGATTTGTCGAGAATGTTACAAATTAGTGACGTCATTACACATCGCTAATAAAGATGGCGTTGATCAATCGTCCACGAAAATGTTACATAGCTATATATGCTTAACACAGAAGGCGATGCAGTTCATAAATTCCACTATACATTCACTTAATCTAAATATGATCAAGATATTAAATTGATCGCGCCTTCTATTGAAAAGGGTGGAAAGAAGTTTGCCGGTCCAGATTACTTGTTCACATCATCCTATTTTGGTTTACTTTTTTATTATTTGTAAAATTTAAATGGTGACTGACGTTAACTCCCGTACTGTCGAGATGTTTACAAATGTCCATAGTTCCAGTTGTTCACCGCTTTTGTTACAAAAAGAAGAGACCATATGTGGAATATATGATTTATAACAAGGTCTCGAGCTGAGCAGTGAACAAGAAAATCAGATGTAGTGCCAAAACAAGAACTTGGCACGTTATGTGTAAGTTAAATTATAGCACAGAGGCACGGAAGTCCCGGTCGGAAAGTAGTTCATAGTTAATTTTTTGAAGTGAAACTTTAGGCACACTATGTCAGGGAATAAGGATTGTTACGAAAGCGTTTTTGTAACGAAAACCGTTACGCTGAGGCGTGACGTTACAATAGTAATATTTAGTTATTATCGATTTATAGGTATTACATGCAACAATTATATTGTAGTATTTTTTATTGTTATTTTTAGTTTCATTTCTTACATGTAAGCATGGCACACAAATACACTCACTTATTCCACCGGACTGCGTCATTTATTAAATCAAATCAAAATATTTTTGAGTGTGAATTCTCAGTATATTCATAACCAATGATATTAAACGTCAATTTGTAGAGTAACAACGCATCTAAAGGTTTTTCGTACATAGAGATTTCATGACATACTAGCAGCAAACGAACCTGTAATCTCCCTGATGTCTATATAATATATTACACCTTTAATATTTATTCCTATTATATTCGTTCATTATATTCGTTTAATGAATATATCTTTACCGCACACTTAAAAAATGTTGACAACCACTGGTTCTCTGACTCGCATCAGACAATGGAGTAAGAAACCTGTGCGGATATGCCCTTGAATTTGTCGTAGTAATAAATAAATAATTAATTATGCATTATTACCAACACTATGTTGACAGAAGTCACCTGTTACGAATAGAATTTGCATATTTCACTGTGATGCAATATATACGCAGTATAAGTATTAATAGTGTGCAATATACAACCTGACTAATATTATAAATACGAACGTTTGTGAGATTGTATGTGTTTGTACTCTTTCACGCAAAAACGGTCGGATTTCGCTGGAATTTGGCATACAGATAATTTATAACCTGAATATCATGGGATAGCAATACCGTAGTAACGATGACTGAGTATGGAGAATAAAATAAATCTATACACATAAATAAAATTGCAGTATCTCTTTGTAATATCAAAAAAAACAGCTATTTACCAAATGAATATAGAAGTGTAATACTTCTAAAAAAAAATCAATAACTAAAATTTTTTGTCTGTCTGTCTATCTGTCTGTTTTTCCCGGGTAATCTCTAAAACCGCTGGACCGATTTTGACGAGACTTTCACTGTTCAATAGCTGATGTAACCTAGGCTACTTCTA
>DWTU01000793.1:0-15301 GCA_018251515.1 Cecropterus confusis
CCTGATACTGACAAACGCAACAAAAAAAGAATTAGCGAAATCTATCCAGCCGTTCAGATGCTATGACCAAGGCAAATAGGGATTCATTTTTATATATATACATTATTGGAACTTGAGTATTGTTTTTCTACGATGGGAAGTCCTGTGGAGTTCTCCTTGTAAACCGACTTTAATTTTTGAATTACAATATTGTATAATTTCCAGACTAGAGTTGATTTTGATTCTCCGCTTCATAGAACCAAAATTAAACTTTGAGGATGGTCCTGTACAGAATTTTGTTGTTCAGCGAAAAATTAGGTCTCCTAGAAGAAGAATCACCTAGCTAGAAGCTAGTTTTAGCTAGGAGAATAACCTAGCTCTGCTACATTTTCACGTTAAGCCATCGCTGATTAAGTACAAAAGACCGGTACATTTAGGGCTTTTCTTTTTATGAATTTATGGTCCTTTCATGTAATTTTCAAGTATGCGACTTTAGCATATTTATTCTATTAATATCGACTGTGGGGCGTGTTAAAGTTATGTCTTCTTCATTCATTCTTCATTCAAAATTCATTCTTAATTTTCCTGCCAAACACAAAATTTTTGTTAGCTTTTATTCATCTTCTTTCAGCCACACTGAGAATTCACTTAAATTTTTCTCCAACATTTTAAACGGTCGCTGGATTTCCATGAGTTACAATAATACTGCTATCATCTATCTACAACGAGATCATAGTAAGTTGAGTGTTTATTTTATAGGATAGGGCCGGTATCACTACCCTGAGGGACACCTGCATTTATTTCATAAAGGTTTTGTCATCGTCATTCCTTACTTTCGTTCGAGATATTATTTTGAGACGAATATCTCGTACGCCCAGAACATAATGGGAAATTTTAAATCTCGCGGGTTTGGAAAGTCCGATTCGATATTTTTATAATTTGTTTGTACACATGCCCCTGCAATATGATAAACTTTTCAGCTGTATTCATTGTTTACTTTGTCTTTGGCTGCCGCTTAGGTGACACGTGAATTTATAAGCTTAGCAATTATCATTTGTTAAAAGAAATAGATCAAAGGATTTATATCAAATTTGGCGCAAAAATGAAATAAAGCGTAACAAAATATGTTAAATGTTAACAAAGGGTTATGGTGAGTCTGCTAAACAAGAGTTTACGAATGGTTTACAAGATGGCCATGAGGACTTTGAAGATGACGAATTTCTTAATCAATCAACAATCGATGAAAACGTGAAAAAAGTGAGAGAAATGGTAATAAACAATCGCCGAATCACAATCAGACAAGCCGTTGATGTCAGCATATCGATTGGGTCATGCCATGAAGTTACTTTCATATTTTGGTTATGAAACACGTGGCAGAAAAAAAATGATTCAAATTTGTTGAATTTTAAACAAAAGCAGCAGCGGAAGGAAGTTGTTCAGGATTCACTAAACACTTCGTTTTAAACACTTCCTGAGCAACTTCGCAATGACGATGCAGAATTACTGAAACGTGTTATAATGGTGATGAAACTTGGGTTTACGGATATGATATCGAAACTAATCCACAATCGTCCCAGTGGAAGTATTCTGGCTCGCCACGACCGAAAAGGCTCGACAGTTAATGTGAAGTTTATGCTCACTGCGTTCTTCGATTTTAATGGTAAAGTGCATCATGAGTTCTTACCACGAGGTCAATCGGTCAATAAAGTGATCTACTAAAAAGTTCAACGCCGTTTGCGTGAAGCATTCTGAAAAAAAAAACGTCCGGATTTGTGGAAAAATATTTCATGGCTTTTGCATCACGATAGCGCACCTGCTCACACTTCGAAAATTTTTGGCCAAAAACAATGCCCCAGCCACCACTTATGCACCAGACATGGCTCCGTATGACTTTTTTCTATTTCTAAACAAAGAGGGCCGTCCTTAAGGGGCCGTTCTTTTACTGGCATAGATGATATTAAAAGCGCATCGTTAGAAGAGCCACAGGCTATCCCAAAGATCGAGTTTGAAAAGTGTTTCGACGATTGGAAGAAGCGATGGCACAAATGCGTAATATCTAATGAGGACTATTTGAAGGCAACATTAATGATTTTCTTAAGCAAAAAACTAAAACTCTTTTTTTCTGAACACACTTCGTATGTATTAAAATGCATCTTAGCAATAATTATTTATTAACAGCAGTGATAGCCGAATGGTTGAAACTCAGCCTCTCAATCGAGGGTCCGAGGTTCGAATCCCAGGCATTGCACTGCACCATTGATTTTTCTAAAATTATGTGCGTATTATAAGTTAATTATCACTGCTTTACGGTGAAGGAAAACATCGCAAGGAAACCTACACACCTGAGAGTTCTTTAAAAAAGTTCTCAAAGGTATGTGAAGTCTACCAATTCGCATTTGGCCAGCGCGGTGGACTATGGCCTGAAGCTCTCTCAAGGTAAAGTAATTAAAATTACTCAAATCCTAGATAGAATTTATTACTTTTAAGAAATAAGGTAAAATAAATTACTGTTGGTGACATTTCCTCTTAATTTAACACTGTCTTAAATTAAATTACGCACAGTCGCCTTCAGTATATTTAACGATAATTATAACACGGATTCTGAGCGTTTTGTTCATTATTTTCCTGTAATCTAAAACGACGGAAATAAATAAATCTTACACGAACCTCTTGATGCTAAAGCATACTTCATATATGTGCTACAGTGCTGTTTGGATAAAGACAAAAAAAAAGGAAAGCGCCTTCTTTGCCACAAAAAGGCAAAAAAAATGTTTTGTAATCTAGCAAAATATGTTAAGCGATGACTTCGGGAGTATATACTGTGTATGTAAGAAACTAATATATATCATTCATTCAATCATTTTTTGCTTTTTCGTGGCATTGAAATCGGTTTCTGCTTTTTGTTAACAATTATTGACATGCTTTGTAGTGATGATACACTTATATTTGTATTCATATAATATCACTAATTTTGCTTTGTATAATCTATACATAAAAATAAAATTGAAGTGTCTGTTCGTAATATCAAAATAACACCAAATGCATATGGAACTGTATACGATACTGATAACGAAGATCAATTACAAATTTTTTTGTCTGTCTCTCTATCTGTCTTTCTGTCGGTTTGTTCTGGGTAATCTCTGAAGCTGGAGCTATTTGACGGGATTTTCACTTTTGGATAGCTGATATCGTAAGGCATAACTAAGACTACTTCTGTTTTAAAAAATCTAATTAGGGTTCCGCACAAAAATTCAAACCTAAGAAACCGTGCGCGCTCTACGCGCATGCAGCCACCGTCACTGCCGCTTATATCAGTTACAATCAATTCTTTCTGAAACAATGTCATATTGTTAAAATTGTATAACGTCTAATATTTCGGCTATATGTAACTATGTCAAGTTACATATTTTAAACGCGAGTATAACCGCGGGGATCAGCTGGAAAGAATAAAATTTACACGAAAGCATAAACTGAAACATAAATATAAACGTAAGTTCAACTTCCAACATATATGTAAAATGTAGGCCTAAGCCATAACCAACAAAACTTTTATAAATAATATAGAGGTGAATAAAGGTTAGGTCTGTATTTATATGAACTGGGCGCAACCGGTCGCAGGGCGATGCCGCGCACTTCTAGCTTGGTTTTACGTTTTTTTATGTTTCAATCTAACCTAATCCATCCGATATAAATCACTACAGCTCAACCTAATCCTAAGCCACATATATAGGTAGTATTCCTGCATCATAAGGGTTGAAGAGTCGAAGGTCCAATTTGACGTCTCATGTATCTGCTTAGTAATCTCACTAAAAAAAGTAAAAGGCTAACTATTATCGCGTAGGCTTGCAGTACCCTGCATCATTAAGTTTGAGGGGTTGAAGGTCAAAATGTTCATTTTGTACGTCTGCATAGTAATCTTACTGCATATACCTAAGCATCAAATGGCCAACTTCTATGGTCTAGGTTCGAAGTACCCCTGCATCATGAGGGTAGAAGAGTTGAGGTTTAATTTTTTTCATTAAATTATTTCGTCTTAGGTACCTAATGTCTATTCCAAGTTGTATGACAATCGGATCAGTAGAAACTGAGTTATTACTCCATTTCCCGTGCACATACTTTTATGAGAACTGAACGAAATTAAAATAGGAACAAACGGGAAGCACCAGCTTTTAAATAAAAAAATAATTATCACAATCAGTTCACCTATTACTGCTTTCAAATATTTAAAATTTATTAAGGTTCGAAATAATCCAAGAATAACAGGTATGCAGACAGTAAGGGAATGCTTAAAATCCGTGTAAATATAGACACAAAACTTTGTCCGCATATCACGTACTGTTTTCAGCCAAAGTTCAAACTGCCGCATCAAATAGCTGGAACATTCGTGTCAGCGTTCATAATATTGCTGCTTTTTGTACAAAGTGCTTTCTGTTCCTGTGCGGTGATATTTCTATAAATCGAAAAAACGAACAACGTTAGTTTAACTTATGTTTTAAGGACCTCTGACAAACTCATAGGACTGTAGTATTTCCTTGCGTAATGCTAAGTTTTTAACGTAGTAGGAACTTATGATCAAAATCTTACCAATGTTTGGAATGAGACCTGAATTCTTATCTATACTTAATGTTACAAAGCAGTAAAATTTCTTGCTTGGTTGAACGGGCTAATCTCAGGAACTACAGGTTGAAATTAAAAAGTATTTGTGTGTTGAATAGTTAATTTATAGAGGCAGGCTATAGGCTATATAACAGCATGCTATTATCATTTTTTTTTATTCGTGTCTAGCGGGGACGCTGTGTATCGCTAAGTTTGGTTTAAGTTACTTGTTTTTTGTCTCTGTGTACCAACTTAAGTTCAATGTTTTATATATCTATTTTGTGTTGTGTCTTAAGCTATGAAATACATGTTTTATCTACTTATAAGGTGTGAGTGAAACAAAACTGTCTGTTTGTTTTTATTATTTTTGAATGTGTCACGAAGCAAAAAATCAGCCAAGTGCGAATCGAAATCGCGCACTAAGGGGTCCGTACCATTACCTATAAATAATTGAATGATTTAGTATTTGTTATCTTTTATAACACATAAATATATTATAATAGAAATTTTATACGCATAAGCTGTAACGATTACTTACAGGAAAACGTAATACAAATTTGATTTCAATTTACTAACAAATAATTTGGTTAAAACCTCCATCTTGTGGTGAAAGATAGACCGATAAAGAATTCTCGATAAGATAAATATTGAAATATATATCGCGCCATAAATATCGGAGTGAACCGATATAACATTAGAATGTTTGATCGCAGTGAAAGATAGCGCTGAAGTCGTGCAAAAAATCATGCTTGTAGTATGGGAGCCTCCCTTAAATATTTAGTACCTGGATGACCGAACTTTGCTTGGTATATTTTTATTGGTAATCGTGTTTTTTGAAAAATATATTTGATACGAATTACATACTGATGAAATATGAATAATATTTTTCGATTTTACCCCCTTAATTATAAAAAATATAGATGATGACTAATCCAGTTCTTTAACTGAATTAGTGACACGTGATTATGATTGTGATTTGGACCGGAGTCTACTGATTTAAACCTAGTTGGAAACTGGCAGATTTTTCACCTGAGTTACTATAACATTACAAAACAACTAGCACTTCTTTATCGCTGGAAACATGGATAAAACGACATTTTCTAAAAATGAAACTTAACTAGATCGATTTACCTCCCCGAAAATTCCTACTAATACTAATTTTCATAAAAATTGCGCAATAATAATCATGTTTGTGCAATGGGACCCGCTAAATATTAATTTTATCCTTTTTTAATATTTGTTGTTATGTCTGGCTATCACGGTTTATGAGACACAATGGGGTTTTTACCCTTTGGGTACGGAACCCTGATTTTAAAAATATAGCCAATCAACCCTTACGAATTACTAAACAAATAACAAAGATACCTATATGGCATTTAATCTTCAGAAAATATTAATATGTTCACATATTAAACATATAATTGCAAGAATTTCATAAAGTAGCTATGGCTTTTTAATGGAAGTGTACAACACTGGCGGTCGGCGAAAAAAAAGGCCAGGTAGTCGCTGACGTTAAGGGGGCAGAGGTTCCGGAATAAGACAGTAGAACTCTTTGTGGTTCGACTCCGGACGAACCACTGCCTCGCCTATTTCTCCCTAATAATACTCGTAGCTGTGTTACGCGCTGTGTTATGGTCTGAGAAGTGTGGTAAGGGAGACATATTTATACGAGGCGTTCCAACTTAGTCTTCAGGGTTAGCCATGCATCTGGGGCTAGGCTCAATTAAGCGTCTTATCTTACTTGGGGTTGGTTACTAATGTTTGACTGCTTGATGGACTGCATGCCCATTTGCTACTTCCATTATAAAACTCCAAATGTAAAAACAAAAAGTTCATGTTGTTTTAATTATTTTCTCGCCTATGCTATTAAGGATTCGTAAACTCTACCCGGGAGGGGTAAGGTTTCTTCTGTATATATGCTTAAAATAAATTTAAGTGTTTCAGTTCAACAACAGCGACAAGAGCGAATTAACAGCACATAAATTACTCGCGCCTTCATCAATTATTTCCATCAGAGCTTTGTAATTTTCCAAGCTATTGATTTTCATAGCACAATTATGTCTCATTCAGTTTGCGTTGCGCCGTGCCAGGACTAACATCAAACGACTTCCGGCTTTGAGGCGCTCCAGGCTTTTCATCTATTAATAGCACTTCAAATCAGAAATAGTAATTAGGATTAAGTACAACGCGAATGAGGACGTGGCAATGAAGTTTTTGGGTGTTTAAATTATGGAGTACGAATCTTGTTATTTTTTTAGGCGTTTTAAGGGAGGAGGAAAAAATTGGAAAATTCCGCATGTATGTATGTTAAGAAGAGGAGGTCCGAATTAAATATATACGAAATTAATAGACAAAAAAAGCCTCACGTGTATTTTTTTCACTGTTGTTTGTGCTATAAGCAATATACGTTCCTGTAGAGTTATCGAGTTAATACAGTCTTTATGCTAATATAACAATCGACAGTTTCTTAGATAAGGTAATCATGTAAGTCAGTATATAAGTTATGAAAAAAAGGGCTCAATAATTACTATAATTTATATTACGCTTAGATTACGTACCTATACATCTTTTGTAAAACATTTTATTAGTGCTTCAATTGTAAATACAGAATTACTTAGTATTATCTAATACATTCATATAGTGAGTATTAGGTCATAATTATTTCTATAATTGTCCAATTTGATCGTAACTTTAATAAATATTCTTCCATTGCAAAAATCTCTAACAGCTTTCAACTCAATGTTTGTGTTAATGCAATATCAAATTGTACATTCCATTTGGATTGAAATATTCCTTTGTCCTTCACCCTTTGTTTGAAAATTCGGAATGAATGATTTCAGTTTTCAGCTATTTAGGGAAACAAAGGAGGCGCCTCCAGCCCGGAAGTTGTTTGATGTTTCTCCTGGCACAGCGCAGCGCAAACTTAATCAGCCAAAATTAATGAGACTCAAAAAGATTTAAAGATTAAAAATATAAATTACTCCCATAAGGGCCTTAATTTTTCAGAAGTAGCAAACAAGCATGCAGTCCACCTGATGGTAAGTGGTTACGGCCGCCTATGGACATCCGTAAGCAACTTCATATAGAATAGGGGTTCTATGGGAAGTCGTTCACAGATGCATTGCTACTCCCGAAGACTGAGATGGACGCCTCATATATAAGTGCGCCGGAAACCACACCCTTCCCCCGGAACGCAAGAACTGCTTCACGCTAGAAATAGGTATGGCGATGGTACTTCCCCGGTCGAACTACATTGGTTCTACCACCTGTTAAAAAATACACCTAAATATTAACTTACACCATTAACTGTGTGTAAAAATATAAGTATAATCAGAACTTTTTGCGTTAAAGTGTAAAAAATATCCATCCATCATCTCAAACTTAACCTTTTTGATATTATAATAAATATGTAGCTATAAGGTAATCTAAAATTTGTTTCATTAACCATATAATATTAAGTAGCTATTCATATGATTTTAGTAGAAGCAACTGGTTTATAAGCAGTCCATTTGGACTTACGCTTACTAGTAGTAAAGTAACTTTGAGAAAATGACGGTAATAAGACTATTTTCGTGACGGGAAAGTTTCGTATGACGCAGTTATGTTTATTTACCTAATAAGAACTCTGGCTTGTAAGTTCGGGCTGTCGCGTTATATTCACATAACGGTAAGCAGATAAGTTTTGATTATGCGTGTATCTTAGCGAGAACTTGCGCTAATTTCTTGCTGGTGTTGATATGATGATGCCTTTCCCTTGCTTGACATGATCGTAAAAAGTTTGTTAATCTTTAGTTGTACGTATTGCTTGTGTATATTTGACACATATGCGCAATTACAAACAAGTACGAACTTGTTTGTAATTGCGCGTACTTAGTCGTATTTTATTTTAGTTAAAATCTTCAATTTTTCTATCAATTAAGCCTTTAAAGCAGGTATATGAATTTGGGATCTGTTGCTTGCATAATTTTAACACGTTTCTAAGCATCGACATAATATGAGGAAAAAAATAACTCCGAATACCTTAAATCTAATGATGTAGGAATACCGCCTATGTTATGGTTTAGGATTAGGTTGAGATGTAGCGTTTTATATAGGATAGGTCAGTTAGAGCTGGAACTACATTTTTTTGACATTTAGGATATTACAAATTAATTATTTTCTGGTTTCTCGATATTTGTTACAATGTCGAGAAACTTACATTGTTATTAGAACCAGGTGGTAGAACAAATGTAGTTCGACCGGGGAGGTACCACCGCCACACCTATTTCTAGCGTGAAGCAGTTCTTGCGTTTCGTTGGAAGAGTGTGGTTGCCGGCTCACTTATATAAGTGAGCCGGCAACCACACTCTTATGAGGCGACCATCTTAGTCCTCGGGAGTAGCAATGCGTCAGTGGTTGACTTCAGATAGTTCTTCTAAATGAAGTTGCTTACAGTCCATGGGTGGCAGTAACCACCTATCAAGTGGACTGCATGATTGTATGCTACTTCAATAGTCACACAAAAATACACAGAACAGCTGAAATATTTCATGGGGATCTTTACCAAATTTCATGCTGTTACACACTTACCTTTAAAATGGCTCAATTAACTTATCAAACTCTCATCTGTTAAAATTTTCGTAACTACCAACATTGCGATATGATACGCTCAATAGCTTCTAACCTGCGGCTTACTTGCAATAGATACATTAAACTAGATTTGGTTATATCGTCATTACACGCTTCTACAAATACCACAACGGTAGATATAATTTCACGTGAATATGAGATCAGTAATCGATGAGGCAATGTTACTTAGGATATCCTAATAAGATTAAATTAGTGAACATTTAAAGTGACCAGTGGCAGTGAGTCACCGTCGTATTTAAGTATGTACTCTTCACGAATCTGCAGTCAGTGTTGACGTTACACTGGAAGACTCCGCTACCCATCTTTATTTTTATAGTATGGAAGTAGCAAACGAGCATGCAGCCCACCTGATGGCAGGTGGTTACTGCCGCCCATGGACATCTGTAATCAACCTAGGTAAAATCAAATTTCACCTAAGGTCAGCCTCAGTTGCGCTGCTACCACTGAGAGCTAGATGGAATACCTCGGAACATTATGTCTCCGTTACCACACCTTTCAGACCAGACCACAACAGCGCATAACACTACTGTTATAAGGGAAATTGATGTGGCGGCTACAAAGAGTTCTACCACCTTCAACCATCTTCTGGATTTTGTCCCATGGTCCCTTTTGGCATTAACGGAACGATACATAGACGTGTTATTCAAGGGCAACAACAACAACCTTGCTACTACAAGAAAATACTTCCGTTATTACCAGAAATAGGAATAGCACATTCGAACCATATAATCCGGTAGATCTTTCCCTTGCTCCTTATGCCTAATGCCCCTTAAATGTTTTTCCGTCGTCAAAAGTATATTCCACAAAAAATTACATATATCAACCTTCTTAATAACCTTAGATTCCGATTTGCAAGTGAATTAAGTATCCAAATTTAGAAACTACAAACACGTTCAATCAGCATATCATCAATTAACTTGTCAATGGTCGAATTAACGAAGTATTTTTTTCAACAACAAATTAATGTCATTAACTTCCGCATACTACATTTAATCAATACATATTCTACAAAACTGGAAATTTAAAAGGAAGAATTTAGTTAAACGTAAGTCACTACGTAAATTTATTCCGCTTACGTAATTATAAATTCAACTGGACTATTTGTTTAAGCTCACATATTTAAAAAGTGTGTTTCAGGAGGAATTTGAATTTTGTAAAGCAAAAAATATTCTAATGTAATATTTTAATTTTTCAAATCCAACAGCTCTCACTGGAAAATGTACTGCCAATTGGACAACAGCGGCCAATTAATCGATTTTTTGTATCATCTGTTATGCCCTTACACCCCTATTGTTCAATCGTTTCTCACGACACAATGGAAATTGCGAAACCTTTCGGAGAAAACCATGGTGGTCATCTGTGGATAGTGATGCCTGGCGAACACTTTCTTGGATTCCATCGCCGAAGCAAGCGGTCGCCTTCGCTGTTGCGTCTCCTATTCAATCGGAGAGTATTTGAGGCCAACAAATTAATAGTTAGTAAGGAAAATAAAATCCAAATGTACATTTTTCTTTAATACAGAATATTAATTAATTAAATTTCTATTGTTTAACATGTCCTCCGACGCCCAAAATCCATAACTCATGTGTAAATATTATTAATTATGCGAAAAAAAGAAAAAACTAAATATTTTCTACTCCTCCGTAAATACCTGATCAAAAACCGCCAGATAATGCAAAATAGACACATAAAAACAGTCTTCGCAAAATAAATTCGAAATTCAACCTTATGAAAATGTTTATATATGAAAGACTATGTCGGTGACTAGGAATGTAGAAATTAGCGGTCAGGTAGCCGTGTTAACGTTACGTCATGCTGTTGCAGAATCCACGGCATTGCTTGCAACAGCTTGGTCATTAACCCTCCGATCAGTCATCTGTGTGTGCCATTTCCTAAATGTTAACGTAATTCATTTTAAAAACAAGCTTAAGAAATGCAGATGCAGACTGCATACGAAGATAATGTAATGTTGCTGGTTTTTATGCGATTTTTATTTTATAACATTGAAATAGCAAACGAGCATGCCTGCTCGATGATTAGTGGCCGCTGCCGTCCATGGAAATCTGTAATCAATCCTAGGTAAGATCAAAGTCTCACCTAAAGTTAGCCATAGATGCGTTTCTACTCCTGAGGACTAAGATGGAATGCCTCGGAAAATTATGGAGTGTTAGACTTTTAATTTTTTTTACAATTTATTTGTCATATGTCATGTAAAGCTTATTAAAATCATTCTTGCCTTGTTCTGGCAAAGGGAGATAACCTTCCAGACTAAACGATAATCTCCGATAACTGCGTCCTGCCTTAAGGACACTTCAATAGTCAATAGTAGTTGCGGAACTCGCCACATTCTTACGCCACATATGCGATAAATAATCCCCTAGTAGCTTAATCGGAACATGACTCAGGTGATTGTGAAACTGGCCTAAAAATAAAATGCATTATGTAAATGCGAGTATTGTATCAATAAAAAGTTATCCGGTTCTGTACAATAAACTTAATCATGGGCGCTATTTAATGCCTAGAACGAACAAAAGCTTGTTGCTTGAAACTGAACCCGGAACCAAAACGCGAAGCAGTAGCGGTGTTAATGCCAGATGTGATCATGATATCTTCAAGAAGAAGCCTAATGGATTACGTCAGATGCTCTTAATTGTTTCTAGTAAAAAGTACACACCGACTGTGCCACATTTCACATCATAAATTATGTCATACAAGTACCTTATTATTTAAATTGTTTTTACGGTTTTGGCTTTAGCAGCATAGAAAGAGATCTTCATTATGGCGGAATTTTAAAAAATAAAATCGGCCAAGTGCGAGTCGGACTCGCGAACGAAAGGGTTCCGTACCATTATCTATAAAGTTTTCTTTTTCTTATAAAAAGAAGTATTCCGACTGCTTGAAACAATAAAATGGAAAAGGAAATTTATTAAAATAGACATTACATCTTATATGCATTCGACTGGCGGACTCCTCTATTGTTGCGAATGTCCATTTGCGACAATGATTAGTTTACATCAGGCATTCCGTCTGCTTTCGTTAGATTTAAGTATTAAAAATGCGGTGAAAAACGCACATTTGGTATTATTTTCCGTAAATTGTTTTTATATTAGCAGATACCACATTTAAGCATATGTCACTCTGGAAATTGATAAGAATTCAACAACACCTCATATTGTATGTTAAAATTCCTCTAGCCGTTTGGGCTGTACTCTAAGTCAAAGAAATTGACATACATTGACAAAATCAACTTGACAATTAAAGACCCACGTCGTGGAGCGGTCACCATACCCATCTGACTCGCAGTGGGTCCCGGGTTTGATCCCCAGCCAAGCATCTGGATGAGTTTAGATTTCTGTTCTGGGTCGGTGTTTGTGTATTCGTCTCTGTGTGTCCGTGGCACCCACGACACAGGAAAAATCCTACTGTGGGGCTATGAGTGTAGAAAGCGTTTGTTATTCATAAGTATGAAGGATGGAAGTCAGGATGTTGATGTTTTTTGAGCTCTACGCTGATCTACGCTCAAAAATCAACACCCACCTGACGCAATCCGGTAAAACTCATAGCTTATAGCAATTCATAAGCTATCACTTAAGTTGGTTGTTACGTCATCTGTTGCAGAATCTACCTGACACTGGCTTGCGACACTTCTGGTTAATGACCATAGTGCTTTACATACTATTTTCCTCACTCCTGGTCTGCAACTTATAATTTATTATGAGGAGACACGGGCCCAGCTGTGAATCCATGATGACATTCGATTGAAAAAATTCTTTATTATAAAACATAGAAATGGAAGGGTGTAACATAACGTAACAAAAAAAAGTGTTTTTAATGACTGATATAAGATTACATAGCTTTAGTTATCTTTGAAGTTTTTTAAGAATTACAAAAGAAAATGCCCATTATGTGACATTTAAGGAGTGGATATTGGTTAGTCTCATGAAATTTCAGGTGGGGTCTCGGCTTAATATAACGTATCTTTTGCAAGAAACCGTACAGTATGGTGAGAAAACTGAATTAAATTATGTTAAACATAACTATATCTTTCCCAATTTTGAGATATATCTCGTGAGATTAGTGAATGAGAGGTTGAAATAATCTCACTACATGTCACAAAGCGTAATCGCCACATAGTTATTAACGCCCCCAAACGTAGCAAATAGCATATGCTATATTACGTACTTGAACCAGGGGAAAATTTTTGTGCAAAAATTCTAAGAACAGTGATGAAAATTTAATCCAACAAAACTAAGTTAGTCTAACTATTAACTCGGTAAGAGTCTAGGTCACTGACTCTTTAATGAAATGTCACACAAAATATAAGTTAAATTTTATATATCAGCAATGAACTATTGTATATATCAAGGAATAAAATAAACCGTGACTTTTAAAGCAATTAATTACTTAAATACTATTTCCATGTAGGAAGTGGCTGGTTTTTCTTTCCTGTATGCCAATAACATTAATCACAAAAATAAATTACGATCAACTAAATGTTTGGAAAACGACTAAAGCTGAGAGGAGATAAGAAGAAATGCTTGACTGGTAAGACTCTGGTCCTATCTGTGGTTGATTACAGATGTCCATGGGCGGCAGTGGCCACTTAACATCAGGTGAACTGCATGCTAGATCCACAATACAAGAATGTTATGTAGTTAACTGGCATAGTTAATGTAGTTAAGTACACAAAATTCTGCCCAGCTACCAACAGTTTCCTGCTACCTGACACCGCTCAGTGGGGCCGACAGCCCAATCAACTCAGTTCCGTTCATCAGTGATAGAATTAAGCACTGAAATGTGTCTAGATTCTCAGAGTGATTGCATTACAGTAATAAACTGTCACAATTGAATAATGTGCTTGTAATGACAAACGAGGAAAGTAGGCCGGCTGTTACGGATTCATATGAAACAAGCAACTTCAATCGAGGTATTTTTGCAAGGAGTTATTACGATATGAAGGTTGTCATCTTATTTTGTTGTTCAAATTTTTTGACTTCTCTATTTTAAATTTGAAGGTGCTAGAACCCTCTGTGGTTCGACTCCGGAAGCACCACAGCCACGCCTATTTCTGCCTAATAACAGCAGTGTTATGCTGTTGTGTTCTGGTCTGACGGGTGTGGTAAGGGAGACATACTATTCAGAGGCATTCCATCTTAGCCCTCAGAGGTAGCAACGCATCTATGGCTAACCTTAGGTGAGACTTTTTTCTTACCTAAGGTTGATTATAGATGTCCATGGGCGGCAGTAGCCACTTACCATCAGGTGGGCTACATGCTCGTTTGCTACTTCCATACTATAAAAAAACTGATACTTTTTACCCGACTGCGTCAGAAGGAGTGTAATGTTTTTCAAACGTATGTATGTCGAGCTTTTCCCGCAGCTTGCTCGATTTTGTCACGTTTACCACGGTAATCATTTTCTTTTAACCCGGTCATAACCTATCTGTCTGTTAAATTTTAACGAAATCCGAATAATTGATTTTGTGAAAGAGTAAGAAAGACACATATATCCTCACAAACTTTCGTTTATAATATTTGCAAGAGGTTATATTACATTTTATAACTTTTAATTCACTTACATTCTTATGTACCTATATATTCATGGTTAACACGTTTACACGTTATTATTTTTACCTAAAGTGTTCGTACTTGTTGGAGTTTGCGCCTGCGCAGGATTTCTCGATGATGACGCAAAAAATGTTGTTGTTATTGGACTAAATAGCCATTTAAAATACCTGTAAAATTCTCTATCTTGGCGTGAAGGTCGTATTCAAATCGGTTCAGCATCTAGTTTACAAAATAAGTTCATAAATACGAATACAATTAGATACAAGTGTAATTTAAAAATAAGGGCATTGAGGTTGACTATCGTTAAATAAATTAATATCTTCATATTTTTAATCTTTTAAATCTTAGAGCAATAAAAATAATAAAGGAACACATCGTGAGGAAACCTACACACGTTCTTCAGAGTTCTTTAAAAAAAGTTATCAAAGGCACGTGAAGTTTACCAATTCGCACTTGGCTAGCGCGGTGGACTATGGCCTGAAACTCTCTCAATCTGAGAGAAGACACGTGCCCAGCAGTGGGACAATAAT
>DWTU01000794.1:0-15297 GCA_018251515.1 Cecropterus confusis
CAGTAAGTAAATACCTACTCAGAAGTTAAAGATTGTAAGGTCAATGACATAATATTATCATATATTTATCTGGGCAATATAATAACACTTAGTGCACTTTATTTATGACTAGCTATGTACCGCGGTTTCATCTTTGTTTAAAAAATGTACATAAGTTTGAATTGTAATAGATTTTTGTAGAGTAACCGGATTTCATTCTTTTTAACTGGGCTGATGTGTTTTTTTAATTCGTTGTGATATGGCTCTTTTTGTCTGTCCTATGTAACAGCTGCCCCGCCACCGCAGTTTCGCCGTGACCACGATACATGTAACTGGGTCGAAATATGGGCAAAATGAAATTCAAAAGAATTTCATAAAACCGCATATCGTAACATATTATAATGTACCAATTCCGCGATAATATCAGTCTAAAATCATATATTATTAATCCTCCTAATTAAATTCAGTCGTTTTGGTTTGATGCGATTCCAAACCCACATACATAGAAAATTAAAAAAATATATTAGATATATTTCGTATTCTTAGTCCTACAAACTATTTTATTTGCTAATATATACGATGAAATAAGAAACTTAATAATACACATCTTAAAACTTTTAGCGTTTAATATTTAAACTTTATTTTTTCACGTTATCAAATTAATAACTTGAGAAAATATATGTAGTTTAAATATTAGTATTTTACCTATTGGTGACAGACAAACAATTTATATTTATTAGTGTACGTACGTAAAACAATTCAATTAATTTTACGATAAGTGAATAAGGTAGCGAATCATAAAACGTAACAATCAATGTAGGTACCGAGTTACAAAAAACTGAATTAATTTTCAAAAACAAGTGAATTACAAAAACTTTAACCAAGATACTTTAAGAGAACATAACAGATTTATGACCGAGTTTGTGATAAGATTTTACGACAGGATAGAGACTAATTACAGGGCTACCAATTTTAGGGTTCTGTAACCGACGCAAAAACTGATTACGTCATTTCGTACTTCCATATATCATCTGTTCGTTCATCTGCGTCATTTGAATCTGTTGGACATAAATCTTCAGAGTTAGCAATAAAACTAATATGCAACAAATTAAGTACATAAGAGTTATATACAATAGAATAGTACTAATATTAATTAAAAAAAGTATAATTATTTCACAATCTGCATACAGATTTCCACGTTCATGGACACAGTGCCACAAGAACTGATTTTGCTCTTTTTCAGCCGTGATAAGTCCACTAAAATCTTATAATAATTTGGCAGCCCTTTTAGCAGTGTCATTTTTACAGTACAAATTTCAAATGACTTATTCTTGATGCTTGCTTTACATGTTTCAGTTTGCCTCTCCCGTGCAGGCACTACAAAAAGTTGTTCTCTATCGTCAAATTAATCAATAATTAGAAAGTCTTATTCTTTCCAACTTTATAAATTCAATCCAGTTTTCCATTGTTCTAAAAGTATTTCTTTAGTATTTTGAGGATTTGTTATTAAGAAAATCGTCGCTTTTCAAACCAAGCTTTTCATGAAGAATGTAAACGGAGTTTCTAATGTAATCTTTGATCAAAAGCTGTAACAAGTTTAAGGTGAGTTCAGAGTTGAAGATCGTTTTTTCCGCCGTAGTTCCGGAAGTAGACGCAACAATCAATAACTGTTTTTCTCTCTGTTTCCGAATGTCTTTAGCAACCTCTTCCTTCCTACTAAGCCAATTTTTTGTCAAAGCCACCTCAGCATACAAGTAAATCTGTCTCTCTGTTCCTTTAAACATACTTTGTCTTCCTCTATTTTCATTCTTTCAAATGCATCAGCGTGTGCAATATCAAATAAGTTATCAAGGCACATTTTGAAATTATTTTCACGATTCTTTAACGTGACCTGAATCTTCTTACAATTTTATTATCTACTGCTCTCTTCAAATATGATATAAATAAATAAGTTTCTTCATGCAGTTAGTAAATTTTAAATCTTAGTAGACAATTTAGCTGATTCCCAAATTATACTGCACTCCTTAATTACATGATTTGCATTTTCCCTGACAGTCATTTTGACTTCGCGAATATTGTAAAATAAGAACTAGTCGATTTTATGGTAATAAGGCAGTTTGACAAGGAAAACATTATGTTTTTTTTTACAAATAAGTATATTAATGCAATAAGCTAAATAGCACTAATAATCCTATAAATAACGTATGAATTTACTAATGAAACACTTGGCGCGTAGTACCCGTAGGTACAACTTGTAGATATGTACAATATTCAATCGCAAATCGGCACGGGTTATCGTTCATAAAACGGGCTAATATTTTTTGTAGACGATATTTGGTCATAAAGAATCTTTTGAAAGGTATGCGTAAAAATATACCGAATTTCAAATATAAGGAACACCCTTATATATGCATTTTTGAAATCATAACAACTTTATATTATGATTTCGAAAGGAACTAAAAAGCGACCCATAAATTAATTACCATAAAAACTGAAAAACAGACTGCTTAAAATACTCATCTAAAAAGGAAACGACAAGTACCGAATACAATAATTAAATTTATTAAAATATAAATTATATGCTACTTACCAAAAAGGCACAGGCGAGGACAAACAAATATTGCGGAAAAAATCCTCAAAAAATACTTATACGGATAAAAACATGCAGATACCAACATAGTATTGTTTTAGCATGTTAAGTATCGATGAATATTTGTTACTGAATAGTACCAGAACGGTTGAAACGATCTAGATGAAATTTGTCACAGAAATATACAGAGTAGGGTTGTAACGGAACTCCGCCTCATCCTCCGTTATCTAACCTACACTTCCGCATCCGCCTCGGTATTTTTTTGCGGAGTTTTGTTTTATTTACGTTGATATTGACGTACAACGCGCAATGAAGGACGCTAGGCGACGCGGCCGCGGCTACATGTAGCAACTCGATCATTGTCTTTACTGTGATACAGATATATCATCAAATATGAAACAATATCTATAAAAAATCTATTTAAAAAATCTGTATATAGAAATATGGGAGTTTTTTTTTACATACATATATCGGCGCCATCAAGTTCAGTGCTAAGTGAACAATTTTTTAATGACAGCAGGCATGGAAGGCGACAAATCGACAAATCCCCAAAGCTGTTGTTCTTGAACATAATTTTCCTGCTCTTAATTTTGATTATTTGTAATTACTTGACTTTGTATAAGAACTATGTAAAGTTCACCTCCGACTCCGACTCCGCCTCCGTTAACCTCCGCATACGCGAAGGTGAACCTCTTATCTTCCGCATCCTCCTCCGCTAAAATGGTCTGCATTACAACCGTTAATTATAGTATAATCTACAAAAGGGATAGCGAACCACTACCTTTGCCTGTGAGTCATTATTTTTAGAGAGTCAAAAGTGGCCCACTGTCCACTCCCAATGGTGGCTTGGCGTAGGGGAGGCAGAATTAGATTTGGCGACCTTTTGTTTTTTTTGTTGTGAAATCTTAGAAAATCGGTGTCTATTTAGATTTCGCGAACTTTTTTTATTCATCGTCAATAATTCTAGGAAGTATCGGGAGTAGACATATAATGTAGTACAAATGTAATCGCGAAGTTAAAATTATTTGACGGCACATTTATGGCCATTAAATATTTCTCATAGTACATGAATACATAAAGGTTCGCCACCCGTGATATATACTTTGTGAGTGGGAAAGATCCATTAAGTCAATTTGCCCTTTCGCCATTTTTTAGGTTCTTGTAACATGAAAACTTACATTAATATTAATAGACCCCAAATAAAATTGCATATGTTGCATTAAGGAATGGCGTTACTAACCGCTGAAAACCATCGGCAGATAATTACATTATCAACTCCTATATAAATAAAAAAATGAGCAAAAACCTCTGATGGTACAAACGGTCGAAACAAAAAATATTTCAGGGTGGCACCAAGATCGCGGAGATCCGACAGATCTCCGGTGCCATGATCCGGATATCGAACTGCGAGGAGCGCGAGGGCGGCAGCACCGACCGCACCATCACCATTTCTGGCAACCCTGACTCCGTGGCGCTGGCGCAGTACCTCATCAACATGAGGTGAGTCCCACTACACACTACGCCTTAACACTCCCTCTCGATCCAGCCGGTGACCTGAAAGACAAAACTCATCCGTCCATAACAAATCTTGCCTGGTCCACCTCTCAGATTCTGTTTATTTGACATCCCGTGATCTTCCTTCAATTTGTCTATACCTTGTATTGGGGCGTCTCGAAATAAGCTCATTTAAGCGCATTCGTTTTTCGCATGATTTGTTAATTCATGTCGGTTCTGATCCTTAATTTATGTTGTTTAAAAAAAAAAGTATTGTAATGTTAAATTGTATATTATTTTAAGTCAAAACAGTATTTCATGTTTTGCTTTTATAATATATGTGAGACAAACAAAAAGATACCTCACAATTTTAATTCATTTATATCGAAAAAAGATCATAATCTCGTAAAGTACGAGTTAAAATCAAATAATTAAGAAGTAATAAATAAATAAATAATAGCAAAAATCTTACATCGGAACCGCGAGCGTCGAGACGAGCCCACAGCCGCCTGGCCCTTTACAAAATCCTGTCCCGCCCCCGCAGTGTGGAGCTGCAGAAGGCGAATCTGGAGGGCGGGACGAACTCGTCGGGCGCCCCCGCCGGCTCGTCGTCGAGCCCCCTCGCGTCCGCGATCCCCCTCGCGCAGCTGCTCAGCAAGACGGGCGCGCTGGGCGCTCTCAACTCGCTGTCGGCGCTCGGCGGGCTGTCCGACCTGCTGAGCGGCGCCGCGCCGCCCGTGCAGACCACGGGCGTGCACCGCTCGCACAAGCCCTTCCGCCGCCAGGACGACGACGCGCCCGCCAAGACCAAGGAGCGCAACAAGTACAACCCGTACTAGGCGCGACGGGAGACACCACCGCCACGCCCGACTCCGGTCCGAACGGTGTGGACAGATATAATTATACGAGCCGTTCCGACTCGATCCTCGTGGGTGGCGACGCATCTGTGACCGACCTCGGTTGAGACTCTCATCTTATCCGGGGTCGATTACAGATGTCCATGAGCGGCAGTGGCCGCTTACCACCAGGTCGACTGCGTGCTCGTTTGCCACTTCCATATTATAAAAAAGGAGACGCTGGCCTGAGATACTAATCGGAATTCACGACAGATGTTCGTGAGAATTCGTGTCGGCGTGAACACGCGTGCCGTTCATCGATCTCCTTTTACAAACCTTACTCCTTAATATGGGCTCTGGCAACCCGCGCCCTGCCTCACCTTCCATCCGCAGGAAACCCTGGCCCGCCATATCCAACAAGTTCTTAGTAGGTTTACCCATTTCACTTCAGACTACATACCAACTTATTGCAGTTTCGACCCCATTGGGCCTCTTGAGAGGAAACAAAACCTTGTTAACTACATAATGTATAATGAAAGTATTTTTCTGTCAATTTTCTGAGACTACATCCTATTTTTTTGATTTGCCCACCTTTTCATAAAGAACAGAAACCAGTTATGTACCAATTTTTTTACATTACCTATCAATTTTTGCAAAGTCAGAGTTGACAGGATTGCCCTAGCACAGATACCAATCGGAATCCAAGACAGATGTAGGTGAGGTTTCTTGAATGTCTACGGTATGAACGCACCTACCGCCATCCACAAACCTCCTTAATGTCGGCTCCGGCGCGGGCGAGGGCCAACGGGACCTTCCCATCGGAATCTTTCCCGAAACGTATCCAAAGAAATCGAATGACCGATTAAAAGCTTGCGTCGAAGCGCAAGTCGTTTATTTGTTCCAGTTTTATCCTTTAGTTTGTAAGTGAAATACGTCAAGGTTGAAATCGTTCTCGTAGAACCGTTGTGATTATGCGGTCGATTTAGTATTTATAAATTATGTTAAATTATCTTGTCAAACTGTATATTTATATAATGTGCAGTTGGCGTTTTGTTCTTCCTGTGCGAAAAAGACTAAATCTATGTGGTTACGTGAGGTGAAAATTAATATTGTGATTAATTTAGAAACATTAGAATCTCGATTAACATTTCAGGAATATTAATAATATTCCTTTATTTTAGGTTGAACAGCCTAATAATACAAGAAACATCTTACATGCACAGATTGTAAAAAACATATAACCACAATATTATTTACCTCTGTATAAGTAAAGTTGGAATATAATTTATTAAGATTATAGGTTATAATTTGGAGTCTTAATCTTATAAATTATATGAAATATGTGCACTGGCTGCAAATGATGGTAATTTAAAAAGTTACAAGTCAAATTAAGCTTTTAAGTTATAAGGCATGCAATTCGCCTAGTATAAGTTTTTGTTGTATTCTATTCATAATTTAATTTTATATATCAGATAATATGTATCATTAAACAACCGTACAGAGCCCGGTACAATATTTCAGAAAAAATGCAAAATCAGTAGAAAACCTGGTGCAAGTGACCATTTTTCAAGTGATGAAGTACAATTGGCAGTACTATGATACTAGAAAAAGAAATGTTTCATTCGCAAAACACCCTAAAGACTGACTACTGATAAAGTCAGAACTTGAATATTGTACCGGAATGTATTACTTAATATAGGTTAATTTTAAGTCAACAGATCAAACAAAGACGTGATCAGGATAATATTAGTGTGTTCTAAGCACCCATTTTATAATTCGGAATGTTTGCACCGTGTTTAGGAAAGTTGCATTATTTTTCGTTTTTACTTAAAGACTCAGAACACTTCCTTGGGTTTTCGATTCACGTTTGAAATCATTATTTAGGCTTTTTGACCAAAAACATAAATGATTTTTACATATTTTTACATTTATTAATTGTGATTTTAAATTATCTTTTTCTCGTATACTTATATGAAATTATTATTTCAAAGTGACTAATATATAAAAATACATAAAAATCACTATTTTTTGTATGACCTGATACAAATGGCCAAATAATACAAACAAATACGACGATAACTAGGGATCGTGACAATAGTAGTAAACGTAGAAGCTTAAAGGCTGTAGAATATACAGAGTGCTTCGCGTTCGATGATTGTATAAAGCTCTATTTTAAAATGAAATACAGGGTGTATAGTTAGGACGTCAAGCCATACTTCGTAATTTTACGTAAAATCTAATAGGAAGGAAGGACGATATTATTATTGTGTAATTTCTGCCTAGTAATGATAAGACTCGTCGTATAATATACCTATCAAAAGCAATAACAAATAGAAAAGGGGAAGTATTGTTTGATGTCTGCTAATGTATGTGGACTCCGTATAGTGTTAGGTCGAGAGTGAAATTAGAATGGATAGGGTGAATTAGTATAAAGGTATATATCCCAACAAAAATGTTTGGTATATTTTATTTAGACAGTGTTAGGGAATTTTCCAGTACAACTCGGAATAAACTTTTTAAAATGTTTACCTGGGAACATTTGCAAGACTCGTGTAACATGTGTATCGTAGTATATAAGTTTTACAACATGTGTGTGTGTCAGTTTTATCCGTTACTTTGTTCAAGGTTCAATGTATTTCTTTTTATTTTCTGACACAATAATGACAATGATTGCTAGAGTAAACTAGATTTGTAGCTATCAATATTCTATAGTAATAATTTTGCCCATACACTGTCTTTAATAGTTAGTGCGAACATATAAAAATCGAGGTCCAATTCGAGTGTTTTTAATGTTAAACGTAGCTCCATGTAGGGTATAATTATTTGCTTGCAATTAATGTTTTATTTGTAATTTAAAATCATGTTATTTTTAAGAGAATAGATGTTTTCATATCTTTTCAAAAATCTTATTACTTGCTAGTATAGATAAGGGAAATATTGTTTTTAGTACATACCTAATAAAACGATGATAAAAAGGGTGTTTTTTTTTATTAACTATATTACTTTTAACTTTTGTATTACGTGCAGGTTAACGACTAACTGTTTATCGACTTAATAATATAAAAAAGATCCGATACACAAAGTGTCCCAATCGAGACCCACGCCACTTTCCTACGCCCACTGTGGCACCACAATCCCGTGATACCCGCCACGCCGAACCATCGAGAACCTACATCCCACAGCTCACTGGATCATCCAACATCCCGGTAAGAATTTTCCTTTACGTTATAATTTATGTCCGATATCCAATTAACTCGCAGAGGGAGTGCAGACGTGCGATTACTTTCCTGTTTTTTTTTAACTATCACTATTTCCTTATAAATCCAACTCCTGCCGAATTCAAATCACCTACTGCGTTAATCTTTTCGAGTTTGAAGCAACCGCTCCGCATCACGGTGTAATGCAACATTTAGAAACTCGCCGAGTACAGATGAATAGGCGCGAATAACAGTGAAAATGTCCTGCTATATTATCTATCCTTAATATTCGATACTCGCCGCAACGGTCACCCATTTCCCGCGGAACGGATATTTATTTTTGGGCGAATAAAGAACAAGCGCTTCCGTACTAGTCATCGTTCGGCGAGTTTAGGAGTGTCTAAAGGTTGCATATCCCCGAGCGGTTCCGACAGTAGCGACTGGCGTCGGAGCTTCGAGCCGTTGAGTAACCGCTATGCCCGTTGCAGGATCACGATGGAGACGGCGGGGCTGCCGCTGCCCGGCTACCACTACATCGCGCCCAACCACATCGTGAAGGCGCCCATCCACTGAGCGCGGCCCCGCGGGGTGCCTCGCCTGTACTTCTGCTGAGCGGTGACGACGGATCTCCCGGCGGGGGGTTCGGGGGAGCTATTGGCTAGTAGCTGAGCGTATGTTTACATTTGTTACGAGTTTATAAGTATTTTAGATATTCTTATATTTATTCTCCACTATTTAATCGATTGGAGTGCTACGTGTCGGGGCACGTTGTCGATGAATCTGATGCGTATGGGTTTTCGTGTCTTTCGACGGTGAGAAAGATTCATAATGACTGACGTTTTAAAATTTTGATCCGTCCGCGAACAGTGAACCTGTAAATTTTCACGGAGCACGGAACTACTCGATTATTTTTTATGTTCGTTCGCTGTTCACGGACGATCTTTGGCATCGGGAGATTGCTGAGTTGATCGAATTTACTATGGATTTAAGCGGTCGAGTATTGCAATTCATGAAAAATATTTTCATTATTACGATCGGTATCGATCGGGAAAAAATTATAATGTTCAAAATGAGTCGAATCGAGCGTCGGCTTAAAGTAGGTGTAGATGCGTTACAATCGACCTCGGACCCGCTGACGTAGCGTAGCGTTAGATTAGCGAACAGAGTGAGAGGGTTAAAGACAATATTTGTAAATAACATAATCGTAATTACCTGAAATTAGGTGTTACAGTTGATGCTCCTGCGCACTGGCGGTCGCTGACTACGATATGTCATCCGGTATGCTACACGGTTAGCAATGTTGCTAAGCAAATCTACGATACGATACTGAAACTAATAGTTACATTCGGGGTCGTGTCAGACGACGGCCAGTGCGCGGCACGGCTGTACGAAACCGGTGGGATCAAATCCTTTAAGAAACTTACATTAAAAGGGAGACAGATAAATGAACTTTTGAGTGCATCATTGATATGATCTATAAATACAAAAGACATTACATATAAAAATAGTGTTAACTGAATGTGATAGTCTTGTAACATATTTTACACGTAAAGATCTCTTACATTATTAACGCATTGTTTACATCGGCTATTGGAAATTTTAAGTCGTATAAATGATATTGGTTTAGGGATCAAAACCAAAGATTGTTAAAGTTTGTTTAACATTAATAATGTTGTGGATTTATGCTAAATTATTCTGAGAGTAGCTAACATTTAGTAATGTAATGTAGAACGATTGATTTAAATTATTTTATTACCCTCTCCAGACTGCTCATTATATTTAGACTTAGAACAAAAAATATAGATAGTACGGCAGTAAGCTACATATTTCCAAGAAAAAAGAAAATTAAAAAAAACAATTAGGATAAAGTAGATTAAGGTAAGGATAGGACCAGTAAGTAAATGCTTTCCAGTGAATATTTTTTATTTCTTTAGAAAACAAATAGTGCCACATCAAAAGGAACAAATTGTGCCAATAATTTCAAAATTTTGTTATCATTATATCTCTCAATAATGTGTTTATTTTACATTTGTACAATGCATATACCCTTTGGGTCATTAGACCGAACTATAACATTGTTTAATTCACTTATTACTAATTTTGCACTCTAGATATAAGGTGTCTACACAATTAGAGTAAATAGTATATACATATCCCTTAAACATATTTCCCTAAAGTCTTCCCCTTCAGTATTCGTGTAATAATAATAATTAATAGTATTGTGCCAAAGTCGTGTCAAAAATATATTATATACGGAAGGATTTGAATGTGACGGCGATGTTCATAAGTTGTAAATTTGTACTCTGTCGAAAACGTCGGTTCGTGCTAGTCAAATTGGTCTGAAATTAAAAGACATGATATTTTTTACATTCTAGTCAAAATTTTTTGATTCGGTGTACTTTTTAACTTAATTTTTGAATACATGTTATAGTTTATTTATTTTTGTTCGTGAATGTCAAAGTTTTATCTATTTTGCGTGCTCTCGCTTAAAGTAATTTAACTTAGCAATAAAATGATGAAATCAATTATTTATGGTAAATTAATGAATTGCGAATAAGGCAATGTATAGAGCTTTGTACTGTTAAGTACTACACGTGTATAAATAGAATTTATTCTATAGATAATACTCTACGACGAGGAAAGAATAAATTGTTAGAGAGATGAAATATCATAGCTGTGATTTTGGAGCGCACTTTTGTGCGTAAAGTGTACGTCAGATCGGAGGCAGTGTAGCTAGAATGTCAGTGTGAAGGTAGCGAGAAACGCTTTCTCGGTGTAGCTAAATTACTGGCTTTCCCCTTTTATTATAGGGTAATCAAATTAATTAACGGAATGTGCAAGAAACAAATCTAAGGTTAAACAAAAAGATCTAATCTATTTGGGAGATTATTGAATTTTTGAGGGGAAAGTAGTTGACTAAGTTGGCAACACTGGCTTTCATTGTGTTGTGCGGTGTCGGCGGTAATGCGAGACTGTAGCAATTGTAACGCAAATGATTTGCGATAACAAGTATTAGTTCATTGGTGTTGTTGGTATACATTTAGTACAATGCAATTATAAATAAAATTAGTGTGTAGTGTTAATTTGTCACGTGTATTATGTTCGTATTATAGTTTACAATACGAAATCAATATTAAAATGTACTAGCGTAGGATTTATGGTTTATTATTGTTATATTTTGTACTACTGTTATTTTCATTTGCTCAATTAAATGTTTGTGTAAGCTAGACTTACAAGTTATTGTAGTATTTGTTTTGTTGGACTGTTCGACATCTGTCTTGGGTCGTAGGCATTCGTATTTAAAATGTAAAAAAATGTTGTATACAAGAATACGCTACAGAATATTTTTCATTGAGATTGGTTTATTTTAATATATTATTTGTTATCTTTACATAGTAAAGTCATATTATTCCGAAAACAATTTAGATTAATTATATACAAAAAATTGACCAGCTGTGAGCGAATTTTATTTATACTACTTTTATCCAGTTTTCTAAGAAAATGTATTCATTAGATTAAAGAAGTGTTAGTTATGACTTCCGTCACTTAATTTCGTTTATTTTAAAAGGTAATCAAATGTTAGCTTTTAATCAATTTGACAGTTTATTTATGCTGAAAGAATTTGCTTACATAGTAAAAAATAAAATGAGTGCGTTAGTTAAATGCCAAAAGCATACATATTAGTTTAAATATTAGATATTTAGCACATGTTATAATCTGTATATGTAGGCGCAGGGTCACCAACATTTTATTAAAGATTTCAAATTAATCATGGCACGAAAGCGCACCGCCAAGTAAGAACATGTAACATTAATACAATTAATTTTATGAAAGTTTCATATGTCTAAGTCTAAATTATGACAATGTTCCTAATAACAGCAATTAAATAGTAAGAGTTATTAAACAGTGAAATCTGAAACATTCGTTCATAAATCTTATTTATAGTTGGTGGTCTCATGCCTTTTGGTTTACATTTTTTTGATTACATTTTTTCTCGTAGCCTTTATTGACAGGGTCGGACTGCACTGTATAATAGTGTAATTAAACTCAATTTTAGTAAATATTTAATAAATGTAATAGTGAATTTTTTAGAACTTCGTGTAAGCACCTGAATTTTAAATTCTTACTGCACCTTTTTAAATCCTCCTTGTGGATTTGGGACTACTAGATATTACAAAATTGATACTGGATGTCACGTCGCTACTTGTAAACCGAGCTATCAAACTGACTTCTTATCGACTGCCAAGTGTAAAATGTGAAATTACGCTATATTGAAGAATATTTTGCTATCTTCGTCATAAATTAAATCCACATACAGGTTTGAGACGAATGGGTATAAAGGGTTGTGTAATTTGTTATGCGTATACAATACTCATTATATTTGCTTCAATCCCTTTAGGACATTCTATATTTTAAATTAGAACTACAGACATTTTATGATAATATTGTAGTTAATCAGGGTAAATACAATACAGATAGTGTCAGTTCACTTGACGATCGTATAGTTCAAATCATAATACGAGTGCTTATAAAATGAATGAAAATATATTTAAAACCAATCTACATTACCTGCTTAAAAGTGTTTATTGATGTATTTTTTATTGTTTACCTATACAATTCTCAGGGCATAGTCCTCATAATACACAAACGTACAGTATTACACATTACGGCTATAATTGCATATACCTGGCACATTAGAGATCAATTTCATGTTGATGCAAAAATGTTAAATGGTTGGCTTCATTTAGGTCTTCATATATATATATGTAATTCGTAAAACAAAAACGTTGTGCGTCAAACTTTGTTTAAATTTATATATAACAAGTGTTATTATTATTATACAGAACTAGTTTGATGTCTGCTCAATCAGAGAGAACATGTCATGTATCGTGGTTGTACTGTACATTGTTTATTAACGATGTGGGTTTGTGTCGACGTGGGCTGTGTCACTTTTGTTGTTTCATGTTCATTTAGTATTAACTTAATGACTGAGTATAGTTAAGATTAAATTATCAAATTAATGGCAATAAAAATCTGTCACTCGTGATTCACCAATGCAATTTCGATAAGCATTTAATTTTTAAATCAACCTGTTAAATGAGCTTCACATAATGTTATTTTGTATACTCATCACTGTCATCACCTATTGATCATAATATTTGTGCACCATATACTTATCACAAGCATATAATGGTGTTAATAGTTGCAAATTTTTACTATAGTATTTTTTTTATAAAAGGATTGAATAGCCCATAAATATTTTATTGAACTTAGCCATAATATGAACATTGCATTATATCACCAATTTGTTTCATGAATGGCTAATACTTAAAAATAATATAAATAATTTTTATAATAAGTAATAGATATCAATGTGTATATGTACAAGTTGTAACTGTGTCCACTTTCGTCAAAAATGGATTCCACTTTTAAAAAATTCTTTATCATATATGGCAACCCCAAAATTGGATATTAAATTTTTTGACCAGTCATAAATTAATAATAACGATAATTACATCTTAATCTATTTATTACAACTCATGTAGATATAATTAGGGTTTCACGTAAAACTTCGATGTTCCCTCGTCATATCTTTCAAATATCACTGTAATTGTCGACATATCTAATCGTTTTGTGAATTGAATTGATTATGTAATGTTATAGATATAAATGTTGTACTTACGGTTACAGTATACTGTCATTGAAGTTAGTTTCAATATAATTAATGTTTGTTTTTCATTATGTTAATTCAATAAAGTGTGTAAATAAAATGGATTTTTATTTCAAAATACCTTATTCAATAATCTGAGAGGGTTTGCCCATCCCAAGGTAAGCTTTTAAGACATTGTTAGTGAAAATATATGTAACCAAGCCAACTAGACGAATGTCAAACTCACGTTTGACACGTAACGCTCGACGAGTACCTACTGATAACAAAAAATATAGCAATAATGTTTTTTTTTTGTGAAATGTTGATTAATATTGATTGAAATATATCAATGAAATGTAAATTTTAATATATTTCTGTGTTAATAATTTATAATTAAACAACTTATTTTGGTTATCATTGTAACAAAAACTAATGAGTACAAAAAATAATCTGTGCTTATTTATTTTATCACAAAATGGGAAATGCGTTATTTGTTCATTTTTACTGTGGCAATAGGTATGTACCATTGCATTGCAAGTTTTGAAATATGCTATAAGACGCCACCCCCCAGTAGACTGTTAAACGATATAATTGAAACAAATAAGAAGAGTACCGAAATGTATATTGTTTATTAACATTAAATATGTAAACATTGTTACCAGTAAAACAGAAACGCAATGCGTAACAATATTAATTCATTGAAAATCTTCGCTATATCTAATTCTTCGAGAGTTAAGCTGCGAACGGTACTAGGACGATAGCGGGGCATAAGGCGGCACCGGGGAGTGACACCGCATTCCGCCGGTTCGTCTAGTTCGCCTGGTCGTGTAATAAACTTCCGAGAAGAAAGACGTTACAAACTACTTAGTACTTATATTTACATTTTAAGTGGGTAGTTTCGAGCTTTTTACTAGCTAAATAGGTATGAATTAAAAGTAATGTATTATCAAGCTTAAAACACAAACTCCTGCAACCGACCTCATCGGCATTAACCTTCTATTTGATTCAAAAAACGCCATTGTACCTATACTAAAATACATGTAGATGATGTACCGTAAATCGAAGCAATACCAGCTCAGGGTGGCAAATTGTACAACATCAATACTGCACAATAAGGGCGCCAAAAGTGATAAACAACTACAGACCTATCAGAACAATGTCCAATATATACATATGTAAAATATTAACGAGTCATCCTTCGTCAAGTAACTGGGACTAGCCGAGAATCAAAAAAGACCAGCCTGATTTATAGGGTACTCAACAATATATCAATGTTTATATCGCTTTGATAAAGTTTTTTGTTAATGAATATGTCATAGTAAAAATTTAGGCATATACCTACATGGATCAACCTTTTGGGGATCACTCAGGTCATGGAAGTCGGTTTACCCATACCCATGGCCGCTGGGTGGTGGTCTCGGGGTTGGTCCGTCGCCCTGCGGATGGGGGCCTTGGAGGTAAGGCGCGCCTTTGCGTTTTCTGGCGCGCCTTGCTGTTGGAGGGGAGCTCCATGCTCCAAGTGGAGGGGCTGCGGGAGCGGCCAGGCACCGG